>VRLP01003354.1:0-65802 GCA_009660295.1 Lophius piscatorius
TTATTCTGTTGAAAGCTCGCAGCTAAATGAGGCTGATGTAATCAATGTTCCTCTATTTATAGAGCGATCAAAATAAACCTTGAGGTGACGTTAGATTCTTGTTGGGAAGCTAAAAGTAGGACACAAGTATTTACTTTCCTCTTTTCGGGTTCACCGATAAAACTGGTGTGTGAAATTCATTTCCGTCGAATCTAACCGGACTTATTTTATGTCGGTCCTTTTCACTTCTTCTTCGCTAGTAGTTATCCACATCGAAGCTACGAACGACCCCGTTTACGCTTTGTTTTAAAATCGGATCACAAGCGCTAATCCTGTAAGGGGCCGCCAGAATCCTCGTCGCATTCATTCATACATAATCCAAACTATTATTCGCAATAAAAAAAATACTTTCCAAATCGAATAATAGCAGCTGTAATAGTTAAAATAAAGAGATGTTAGAATATCGCTAAATACAAGCGTTAACGACCAACCAGACGTGTCGTGACCCGATCACACTTCCCGCATTTGACCACATATCTTTTGTAGTTTAAATGTTAACGTGTCGCGATAAATCTCTGACAAGGACGTAGCAGGAAAATACGTCATCAGTGCCGGACGTGGTGGTTTATAATAATATGCCGGCGAAAGCCACTGATTTTCTAACATCCTTCTATTTTCGGCTTTCAGCGCAATCTGTTGCGACTTGAAACAACGGTTGGAATAGTTCGTAGATTTATATTAGCACTTGAAACATAGTCACGTTGTCAGGTAGCCCGGGCTAGCTAGCTAAAAAAACTGGATCTCACTGATGTGACTGATAACGACACGCGTCGTCGCCCTCTGACCGGAAATCTGAACACAAGTAATCAGCTTGTATTCATTTGGAGGCGAATGAAAGACGCGGGTTTTAACGGCGATGTGTCTCGCTGTCCGCTTTGGATCTGGTCGCCCAAAACGCATTTTTAGAACCAAGTCCAAACCGGGCCAGAGATCGTGTTTCAGAATCCCGGTTGTCATCCTTACAGAATCTTTCTATAGAGTTTTTGGACGACCCCTTCTTTGTGTTTGTGCATGTAAGCATCATATCCCAATCTCAATAATTGGAGAATACTCACAAATACACAAACACATACTCATTTTAAAAAACAAGAGTATTCTGGCTGGAGTTCTACCAAAGAGACCAGCATACCAACTGTTTCCATGGACACCAGTGTCCGGCTTTTGAGGCTAATTACGGCTCATTACATTGGTTATTGGTCATTCATATCCCTGTGTACATAATGACTACTAGTATCTACTGTACTACTATGTTTTTTTTTCACCTGTCACTATTTTCTGTCTTATTTAACGGTTAAAAAGAAATACAGGTCACAGGAGTTTATATCAGGCTAAGCGCTACTAAACGGCTACATCGCGCCGTAGATATGGTTTATTCACCCTGTCGCCAGAACCAGGAGATGAGAGCGACAAGCAATATTAACCCCGTCCTCCGATAACACAGCTGTCACTCTGACGCCGACAAAGATGAGGGCGGCTGGATGAAGATACGGAGTCTTGACTCCTGGGAGAGGTTCACGGTGATGGCGTTCCCACACAACTAGCGGAGATTACATTTCCGTACGAGTATGAGTATACTGTATGAGTATATTTACTCGCCGCGAGAACTAAAAGAAGACAGAAAACACAACATGTTTATAAATAATTCAAATTAAAATTCATAACTAAAGAAAATACATCCATCAAATTAAACGGACCTCATTGGTCGCGAAACCAAAGGGAGTAAAATCTTTATCTTGAGGATTTTCTTCAAACATTAACTGCTTGAAACTTTAATGAACTTAAATTTGTTGATGTCTCGCGCTCTGTGTGTCTCGCCTAATATCTTCCCCATAGAAACACGTGACGTGTACAAAAATAAATATTGGATATTAAATGAACATTACAGATAAGTGGGCCGACAAACAGACTAAAAACACGACATAGCGGTTCCTCAAAATAAGTGGAGCGAGTCGACTCACGATGGAAACAATGGCAAACACTAAAGGACGCCCACCTCGTTTGAAAAACCCTCCACTCACTCCTACTGAACTCCGTCATGATCAACTTCAACCACCAGTCATGTCCCTGAATCTTCCTCCAGCTGCCCTCATTCCACGCCGTGTCAGACTGACCGACAGACAGACGATCAGACTGACAGCTGTCAAAGTTGGGGGGCATGTTTAATATCAGTCGTCGCTCTCGTCTTGGCGATGAGGTGAATAAACCATATACCCAAAATACATACATCACTAAGCTCGCTGTGGCCATATATATATGTATTTTTATAGCAACAGTCAAAGTTTTGAAGTAGAAAAAGCCCTCAGAGATCGCAAACCTCCGACGAGGGACAGCGGAACTCTAGCATTAGCAGAAATTCATGGACATTTCTCCGTTAATGTCTGATTTCTCTAAATCTCCAACAACCTCTCTGAGTATCTCTCAAATACTCTGTAGCCGCTCGTCTTCTGCGCCTTCCACTTCAGCGTCCCTGTTTAGCCCACTAAGCTCAAGCTCCACACCAAAAAGGAACATGAAAAAAAAAAAAATCAAATCAACTGTTGAAACTGAACCCCCTAGCTCCGCCCCCAAAGAAAAATCAGAGCAGTCAATATCATATTACGATGTCACTACTCCGAATATCTTATTTTTATTTTTAAAACGCTGCAAAACACGTAACGTCACCAAAAAGAAAAGAAAAAAAATCCTCTAGGCTATTCCAAAATTCCATGCTAATCAGTGCTGTTTTGTTTTTTTCCGTAATCTTCCTCCCGTACAAACAAACAGACAAACAAACGTGGGAAGAAAACAAAAATCTCAGTAATGAAGCTAGCAGATATAGAAAGGCCAGATAAAATTCCCACTTGATAAATATTACAGGGAATACGCAAAACAGCAGTAGTACTCAATATGCAGGAATATGAATAACAAGATTATTCTGTGCTCCATGTAAACGTCACACGTATTTATTATTTATTTTGATCAGAACCAGGATAGGTTTTATAGCCCAGATACTGGTGTGCATGTAAATGCGTAGAAAAATTGATGCTGAAGCAAGAAATTCTGCGAGCCGGTAAACTGCAAACGGTAAAGCTTATTAAAAACAATAACTGCGTGGAACGAGAGAATTAATTCTCCAAACAGTTCAAAAGACCAGCTCCGGCTTTGACTGCATACATTAAAAACCGTGAATCAAAAGAGAGCCAGAACTTTCATCTGAACATTTTATGGGGAGAACTGGTGAAAAATAGTAATTTATTGCATTAAAAAAACATTATTAGAGCGCTAGAATGCACTTTATCTGACACAATATTGATCGCTCTCCTGCTGGAAGAGATGCAGCTTCTGCACCGGGCCTCCGATGTTTATTTAAGACTTTAACCTCTACGTATCAAGCGGTAATATCTGAGATGGAAGATAGAAGATAAATGACTGCAAAAAAAAAGAAAAAGGTGTTTTGGCGAGAGCAGCAGTCCGGGTGGACACGCCCCTCAAGTGTTTGAAGAAGCGTTGCCTTCAGGCGTCGCATGGAATGTCCGTGTTGTGGTAAAACAGGACCTTGAATAAACGTAATCAAAGCAGGGATGTACTGAAGAGAGTTTCTGCGGTGAAGGTAAAAGGTCGGCCAAACAGACTCCGCCCCCGACCACCTTCCTTACAAAACATCAAGACTTGAGGCAATGGATAAATGAAGCTCTTTCGGCGCCGTTTAAGTGAGAGCACGGTTCTAATAGCGTTTAATAAAAAAATTTTTTTAAAAAAAGCCCAATTATTCCAATTTGTTTTTCAAAAACAAAACGGCAAAACCAGATTTATTCTTGGAGCCATTTTTTTTCCGTGTGTGTGTGTGTGTGTGTGTGTGTGTGTGGAGAGAAACACCTTCAAACAAAGCATTAGCATACACCCATGCCATAAATCAAATTAGTGGCGTGATGTTGATGGGGTCTCCTGCTGTGATTTCTCCCAGTCGACACGGACAACAACACAGCTGGGAGCTGATGTGCACCACAATTTACTTTCTGCTCAACAAATACATGCAGGAGGAGTGTTCCTCAAAGAAAAACGGGAATATTTAACTTCTCGCTTGAGTGGAGAACCAGAACCACGTTAAAGTTCTCGCCATTATCCCTGGCGAGCGTGGCGTCACACGCGAGGACGTGTTGGTGGATGTTGTTGGTAAGTCTGACTCACCGTCCGCCGACTGAAGGAACTTCAAGATTACAGCTCAGTGATTATAACCAGACATGCTGTGAAACCTCATTCGACACCGAGGAAAAAAAATATCTGTGGGAAGATTATATATTTTCATATTTTATATCTTCTAAACGGTGAGGGGAAAAAAAGACTCATGAAATTTTGCATCTCATTTTTTTTAAGGACAACATTTCACTTGTGGGATGCTGCAAACATCCCATGAGATAATCAATGTAATTCTGGCTTCACTTGCCAGCGGTTATAATGCTACGGCTGATGGTTATATGAATGACAGACAGATAGCTTGATGGACGTTTCTAGTAGCAAGCGCTGCTCTGTGGCATCGATATCTTTGCTCTTTTATCCGCACGCCGCCATGCTGACCCAAAGTTGACTTAAGTTCAATCTCTCAGGCAGCTGGAGGACAGCAAACACACACTTACCTAGAATTAGTCTCATCACATGAGCTCCAATTGACCTTTATGGAGCCGGTGCCGCTTCAGCTGGGACGTGATTCGTCGGCTCATTCAATTCAGATGTTGTACTTTATTTTTCACCCGCACATTTTTTTTAGCCTGCTTTATGAAAACAGGTCCGGAGTGCAAAACAAGCTTGAATCACTTTCGCCTCAAGACAAAATATCAGACTTTACTTAATGTCTCACTAATTTCTCTCCACTGCCACAGCCGGGGGGGTTTTGTTGGTTCTTCTGTCTGTTAGGAGGACTACACATGATTTTCAGGAATGGATTTGGATTTTCCGTATAAGTACGGAAGGACCCAAATTACAATAAATTCGATTTTTGAGGTGATCCTGTGTGCAGGATTTTTTTTTACTACAATAAATAGGTGAAATAACAAGACTTTTTCATCTAACTTCACGGATTATACCTAGAATACTTGGAAAAAAAGTCTCATAATGGAATCCCCATAACCTCTAACGGGTATCAGAGTATGACCTTGATCCAATATTCTTGATATAACGTTCAAAACTATCAGGCTCATGGAATATTGGTCACTGTTAGATGTAAATAAAAAACAATGATGCAACAGACAGGCAATTTACGTCAAATTGTAGCTACAACTTATTCATTTAGGTGTCGAATTTGAATCCCGAAGGAATTAGCCATTAGTAAAACATTGAATAAGCAATTATCAAACTAATAATTACTGCAATTGATATTCAAGTATTTGTTCTATTCGAAAAAATAATTGACATGACATGATGCTAAAGCAACTATTGAAACGTCCTTCGGTTGTCAAGGAGATTGTTGTATTGCTCATTTAAAGAATTAAAGGAAAATTACGCGCAGTCTCAACGCAACATCTAAGAGAGAGAAGTTTAAGTTTGACTTTAGACAGGTAGATTAAATTATAGTCTTCATGTTGAAAGTGAAAGAAAGAAAAGACAAAGCGGGAAGACGGGATGTTTTTGCATAGAAAATCAAGCAAAGAGTGAGATACTGCAAACAAAAACATAAAACAGAGACACCAGACGCTACGTCAGCATTTTTTTGGGGGTTGGGGTTGTGGAGGGAATATTTCTCTGCAGAGATGGAGAAAATTCATAAAACTCGCAGGATTACAAAAAAAAAATGACCAAAAACCTGCAAGAAATCAAACTGTCAGGTCAAAGAGAAAAACTTTGAAACAGTCACATTCCTAAGTCCTTATAAATAGAATCTAATTGTTACCTGGCCTTGCTCTAGCATATTCACCAAAGACATGTCTTTCTTCTGGGGAACAGTGGATATCGATTTTTCTGGTGGCCTGCTCTATATTTCGGCCTTCTATAATACATCAGGCGCTGGGGCTATTCTCTGGGCATCAGCTCGGGGAGGAGTGGGAGCCGCTGAAGAAATATAAAAGGAATATTTTCAGCGTGATTGTGGAAAGCGTGAAATAGACCCGTTGTTTTTCCAGCAGTGAACACGTGAATGGAAGAGCCTCTCTTGTGAAATCACATCACACATCGCATCAAGACGGCGCCGAAGCTCCGAGGCCGTAAACTTGAGGTGTCCTCAAGGAAAACAAACTCCCCTCTACACCAGAACCCAGCATCTTGTTCGACGCTCAGCTAATCACTCCCACCTTATCATCTCTTTCCATACCTTGCGGAGATTTGATTGGGTGCCGATTTTCCAGCTCATTAATGAAGACTTATACTGCATTTGTAATAAATGCGTCTGAGCTGAAACATGATCAAGTTTTTTTGGCCTCGCTGAGTGCTTTCAGATGATTACTTTAACCTCTGTGGTTGCTTTCATTGGTATGGCGAGGGGGGGGGAACCTCTGCAGAGATGGAGAACGAAAATGTGGACCCAGGCGCCGAAACCTAATTACAAAAGGATTTTTTGGAAATGTTATACCGAACACACGCGGGAGATCTAAAAATTTCGGTTACGTTTTACAAATTGCGTGTACTGATTTCTTTGATTACGTGTAACATCTCATGAGTTATTTGTAATGGAAAATACACGAACAAACGGCCTGGGAACGCCTCGGGAATCCCCAAGGATGAGCTGGAGAGTGTTGCTGGGGAGAGGGACGTCTTGAAAACCCTCCTTCGCCTTATGCCGCCGCGAACCAACGAAGAAAATGGAAAATAATTCTATTTATCGAACCAAAGATGTTGTTGGATCCTTTCTTATGCATGTTTGCCCCCTGAGAGTAGTCGGGTGTAGATGTGTACATGATTATTCTAATGAATCGCCGGACGAGTTCCAGCGATTCATTAGAATAATCATGTATGTCTCACCACAAGCACACTATCCCAAAATCAAGAGGTGAGACGAGGAACAAGTTAAAATGCATTTTCTATGGCTCTTCAAAACAATTGTGAGCCTTCCCAGAAGTGGCCGACCTTCCAAAGTTCCTCGGAGAGTAAAGTTTTTTTATGGCATGAACAAAAGATCCACAGAAAACTGGTCCAAAGAAAAATCGCCAAAAAGGGAATTCATGGCAGAGTGGCGAAGTGAGAGTCACTAGTAACCCAGAAAGAAGATGAAGGCCAAAGTTGTATTTTTTGGAAGACAGAGTTCCTGTTACACCGGGTCTAAACCAAACACTGCACTCCAAAAAGAAAATAAACAACTCAAGAATGGAGGTGAGGCTCTGCTGGGGTGAGGGCGAGGGCGAGGGTGACTTTGCATAAGTGAGGGAAAAATGAATTCTTCTCTCCACCGTTGTGGAGGAGAATGTCAGGTCATCGGCCTGACAGTTGAAGCTCAAACAGACAATGACCTTTTTATTCCGTCGTCACGTAACAGCCTCGCAGTGAAGACCCTTCTCTAGGATGCCTTTGTGCGCTGACACTTAAAACAAAAAAAAAAGGCGTTGGAACAGTGACGCACTTGTGTATGAACTCAAATAATCAGCCGATGTTGGCATGAGGTATATTTCTACCGCGGCGTCAGCATCTGGTGTGACGTCTTATGGCAACGCTTTCCTAAACAATGGATTAACATGGAAGAAGCATTATTTCACCTCCGCTGCTACATGACTGATGATCCAAATCATTCCAGTTCTTCCTTGCACTAAGGTGTATGTGTGTATAAAATCGGACGATGATCTATCCCATAGTTTTGTGAGTTATGTCCGGAAAACTTCTTTATTTGAAAAAAAAAAAAAAAAGACGCTCCCCCTAGTGAGTAAAACATGAACTATTTATTATTATTTGAGTAAATCAAAAAGTATAGAAGAAAGATTCCATAATATTTGCGACTTTTCGAGGATATAACTAACGATTCAATGGGACTAAAATTAAAAGTTTTGGAGACGCCAAGACTAAGGCTGGACCTCATCCCCGATGGCGATGCTGTGACAGGACCGGGAAAAAAGCCGAACATACTCGCAACCCCCCACAACGCTATCGTTGCTAAAGGTGGCACAAATAGCTACATTAAATTGAACGGGCAAGAAAGTATTAAATAACCTCTTTGCCAGATTAAATAATTACATTTTGTCTTCATTCAGGTTGTTTTTGAAGATCTGACATCACAAATTATGAGAATTCACGCTGAAACAAAATAAATCTGAAGCTACTTTACCCCGCCGCAATGAATATATGCTAATATGCCATTCTATCAAGATGTGTTACAGCAGCTTGTACCCAAATAAACAATTAATACCGTGTGAAAAGAACCTTGATTCTTCCTCATCATCAGCAACAAATATCCTAAACAGCACAAAAGCCAAAGATGGAGGAGCCTAAATCGAGCTGCATTCAGACTCTGCAGATGTGACTGTTGATGTTGATCAGCGGCATTCACTGCAGGCCGGATGTCGATGCTGGCGTCCTTTTGCCGCCATCCTCTCAGAGCCCCATCATTTGGAGAGCTTTGTCACCAGCATGCACACCAATTACAACTTATAACCGGGAAAAAATGATGTGAGGCTTTTCTTCACTTTCTTCTTTTTCTTTTCTTTTCCTTTTAGCGAGTTTTTAAAAACCTCCTTCCCTCGGCTGGAGGCCGTGATTAATAGAAGCTAAGCGTTGCGATGGCAATATGACTCAGTTTTAAAAGGCAGCGACTCAATTTTTGCATTTCGTTTCCATTTAAAGAAAGTCTACAAACGAGATAGATTTGACAAACAGCCGTCGCCTCTCTCTCATCTTTTGCTAGTTCAACTATATTATTCAGGCTTCCTTTGAACTCGGAGCAAAAAAAAAAAAAAACCCGAGATCACTAAATACCTCAGACAAAAAGCATTAATGTACGATTAAATGACTAACTTGTTTCTGCCATCCCTCTCTTGCTCTGTTCTCCGAACGCTCATTTGCAAATTTAATTCCGCAAATGGATTCCAAAGCCGTGTTTACGCCGAGCGAGACAGTCTAAGCTGCGACAGCTCAAAAGCAGTTTCCTACTAATAAATAGGCTAATGCTGCATAATCAACTCACATGTACACCGACGTCTTGTCGAAAGCGCTTTAGAAGTCCATGTCATTGGGAAGTTGTATTAAAAATGTATCTAATGCGATTTGTTTTTCCACGCATACTTATATAATGAGTGTCACACACAGAGACATCACAGTGGTGCGCGTTTGTGTGAGAAAGAAAAGCTTCCTGGACGCTAATAAGCTGTATTAGAAAAGGAGTCCAGAAATGGCAAAAGGGAGTTGACGACTCATGCGGCGGCATTTTCCTAACACAGTAACACACCTCACACACACACACACACACTCACACACTCATATAGTCGCCGATTCTCTCACCATTCGCTGGTGCCAAAGTCTCATTTAGTCTCAAACTTTTTACGTTCACTATTACCGATCGTTCATCACAGTAATCATCTGTCTCACTGACAGCAACTGAAACTACACCCGACTACTCCGTCATCCATGTCTGTAACTGCTTATCCTGTTCAACCAATCCCAGCCGACATTGGGCAAGAGGTGGGGGTACTATCAGAGGTTGGGTACTATCAGAGGTGGGGTACTACCAGAGGTGGGGTACTACCAGGTTCAGGACCAACCCAATGAGACAGACAATCATTTAGGCTCACATTCACGCATACAGGCAAATTATTGGATGTTTCTGGACTGTGGGAGGAGCCTGAAGGGGACCCATGCGTACTCCACAAAGAAAGGCCGAAATGCAAAGCAGGGATTTGAACCTGCAACCTTCTTGCTGTGGGGCAGCTATTCAACCCACTCCACCACTGTGCTGCTATTCCATCCATCCGTCCATTTTCTATGGCTCATTGCATGATCCGGGTCACGGGAAGTCCATACCAGCTGACATTGACTGAGGGGTGGGGTAATGATAATAATAATAATAATACATTTAATTTATAATACACTTTACACCCTCGTCAAGTCCTCAGCTTATCACTGGGCCAAAACAAGGAGACAGAAACATTCACGCTCTCATTCACGCCTACGGGAAATTTACAATCACTACTTTCTTCTTCTCCCTTTAGGGTTCGCCACAGCGGATCATCTCTTTCCGTCTTGCCCTGTCCTCTGCATCTTCCTCTGTCTCACCAACCAACTGCGTTTCCTCTCTCACCACACCCAGACAACTCCTCTTTGGTTTCCCCCCCCCCTTATTCTCCTGCCTGGCAGCTCGTAGCTCTCTAATTTATTCTGTCAGTGTGCCAGCATTCAAAGTTCCTACTCGTAACTCCTCCACTGCTGCCTTTCCTCAGCACCCAACGTTTCCTGGCACCTCTTTCCCCTCAGTCGTCACCTCTTCGGCCAACAGTAGCATAGTTTCTGTCGGCCCCCCCGCTGGTTAACACTGCCAGGGCTGTTGTTGCTAACCCGGACCCCGACGGATCTGGTTTTGTGTTCCACATATTTATTCGACATAGGTTTTACGTCGGACCTTGTGACTCCCTTAGTGGCTGGGTTCTACAATCACTACTTTACCTAAACTTTATGTTTTAGGATCGTGTGAGTGGGCCGGAGAACCTGAAGAGAAGCCGGGCAAACAGTGAGATAACAGAGGGGCTCTCAGGGCATAGATGGATTTGAAGCTGGAACGGCTTTGCTGTGAGGCAACTCCACTACCTGCTGCGTCAAAGGGCTGCTATTCCGGGACCCTTGTTTTCTCACTTCAAAAAAGACAAGAGGGTATGGCTGAGCCGCTCTGAAAAATCTTGATGAATGAGTGTCTGCTGGTAGGAGCGGTACTCCACAGAGTCGCTGAAGAGGTGCACCCATCCGTTGGGCCCTGCTGGGACAGTGGAGAAAATAAAGGATTTTGGGGATGAGTGGGGGGGGGGGGGGCCTTCTGGGAGCACCAGATGACATCTAAAGCTAGATCACCTTCGCTAGAGAGAGAGCAGCGGTGAACGCTGCCCCTGGGAGAAGGCTCATAGTCCAAAGCCTGGTATCTTATATGCCACAGCCCAGATTCTCATGTGCTGCCTGAACCCCGCACAGGTCTGCAATAACAAAGCCAATTAAGAAGCCCCGGAGAAAAGCTAACGCCATCTCAGAGTCGCCCCTCGCTGACTTGGCAACCACAATTACAGCTCAAGAGAGTAGCTTTCAACATCCAATGAAAAAAAATATACCAGCAATTACCAGTGAATACCTGCCTTCTGTGAATCTCCATTTCAGCAGACTGATGTGGTGACTCATAAAGTGGCTTTACATTTGTCTAATACGCGTGCTAACGCAGCACGCGAGGAATAACAGCCGCAACGGCATAAAAGCTGGCGTTTTAAGAATAAACCGCACTTTTCTTCGCGTTGATTGTTTGTAATCATTTGGTCCTTATTTAGCGTACATGACATTTGAGGCGGGATCTGTTTCGCGGAGATGCGACACCGCACGACGTTAATACAGATTCGGCTGTGAGAATCGATACTGTGGAACTATTCAGGGAGACAAGCAGCCAACTGACAAGTTCATCTATGCTACATATCATCTATTGTCCAGAAGCAAAGTGAACTAACGTCAGCCTTTACACTTTGATACATGCCGCCACCTCTGTGTGATGGACTGTAAAGAGCATTTGGGATTTGTCACCCGAGCAGCAATTGCCGCACAGAAGTTCAGATCACAATGCCGGCTGTCAGTTCCATAATATATCCCCTCTATTCCAGTGATTGCTTTTCAGATTTCTGTATGAGAGAAAGTGATTATGAGCAGCAGATGCAGGCTGAGATCCCTCTCACTGGGTGGTGAGGCTCTCGTGCTCCTCTGCAACTGTCATCCTGTAGGTTTGGAAACCTTCCCCGATCGATCGGACTAAAAGCTCTAATCTGATTGTTAAAAGAGCTGATTTGACAAAGCTGTTATCAAACTGTTTTAAGCACCAATCAATAACGCATTATGGTCTTTGCTCTTTCAGGGCTGTGGCAAATATTCCAAGGACAGCTTCAGGAATGTCCTTCGCTCTACCAACAACACTGAAAACTACATGGTGTGAAATTCAGACCGTGATTTCATGCAGCCACAAACTCAAGTTATGGTAATTGTCTTTTGAGGACTGGGTAGGAAAAAAAAAACAAAAAAAAGGGAAGAAAAAAAGAAAAGAATTGCTCAAGTGTGGAAATTAAAAAATGATGTCATATTTTGGTTGCCGTTTTAACATTAATTGCATGTTTACTGAAACCACCTCTGTGTTCTGGTGTGATTGTATTTTTCAGGATGGTGTAATGGTCCATGAAGAGATGTGGAGTCCCCCTGAAAGGATCATTTCTCTTAGGGAATAGGAATGCACATAGATGGCAATTTCAACTCACTTTCCCTCCTCCATCTTTCCACGTCTTTTACTATTCATTCCACACACATAGTCAACATTAGAGGACAAATAAATTGATTGCCAGCAGATGAAGACGCTTATCTCCCAGCGAGCCGGTCTTGCACTGGAGACCCCTACGCCACAACCGGGAAACACTTCATTACGCTGATTCTTAACGGGAAGAAAAAATAAAAGAAAATAGATGAAAAGACCAAACACTGGAGCAACAACAGCAATCTTAAAAAAAACACACACATTCACAGTAAAACCGAGATGCAGTGTGACACAATGATCAAGACCTCCCGGCTAAACTGTGTTCATTAGTGGCGGCGCTGCAGAATGAATGGAGCTGCTTATGTATTCTGCGGGCGTCGAGGTAAAAGCGGGCAGGCAGGAAGGGTGGCTAGCTTTAGCCTCATGCTTGCCTGGGTAGTGATGGCCAATTAAGCCGCTCTCTGATGAGCCATGCACCGACCCAGCAAGCAATTAGGAGGCCGGAGTCTCTGCTCATTACGGCTGCAGACTATTGAGGACTGTCCTGTGCAGCACACGTCCGAGGCCACGCCATCCCAGAGCCGCCTCTAAGACGTGGGTTTGTAACATTCAAACCCAATCAAAGAGATTTTTTCCCCGCGACGGCTGCTTTAACGACCGCGCTTCAATAAGCACACGAGGAGGAGGCCTCCCCCGCACGCACACCGGGAAGGTATTTACGAACAGGAAGCCTCATGATTTGACATGCCGTATTGTCTTTTCAGATGCGATTTGTCAATTTAGTGCTGATAACCGATGAAGGAGATGACAAACGCTAATGTATTAGAAGTGATATTGCCTTTTGACTGACAGTCTGCTGCTTCCAGTATTGATTGATTGAGCTCACATTTCAGGAGGCGACTGTGTTGCAGGGAGTAAAAATCAAGTTCTAACACAGTCACGAAACCGAGAGAGTGAGAGAGAGAGAGAGAGAGAGAGACATTACAAAGATAACAGACTCTGATAACGGAGATGCACAAAAATACTTAAAAAGCAAATATTCCATAGCCGCGGTAAAATAAGCACCGAAACTGTAAGATTCATCTTCATTTAAAGAACAACCAAACCCACTTACCTTCATACTGTATTATATTTTAATAGAAGAGGAGACCTATTTACAATGTTTACCGACTGAGATTGTGTCAGGATATGGGCTTTTGTTGGGATTTCTTTCAAACAAATAAAAGCACTGTATTATTTGCCCGGGCCGGAGATGATTTGTAAACCTATAGGCGGAAATAATTGCAGGCCAAGAAGCTGAAACGCAAAGGAGGAGAAAAAAAAAAGCATGATTCATCTTTAAGTGCCCTGTTTTTTTAATAGTACCTAAGAATATTCTAATTGTTTGCTTTTGATGAGGACCTGCGAGCCGAAGGTACACTAAATAACGGAAATGAGCAGCACAATTACACAGAAGTGGAGAATAACATAACCCTGCTACAAATATTGCAGACCGGAGTTCTACTAATGAAAGAGCTCTCAGGCGGCTTCCAACCTTCAACAGCCAACCCAGAGGAAGTCCATTAAGTCAGATTGGGGACTCTGCTAGTTCCTGCTCTCATGGCGGCCGAACCTGCCAATCCTTTACCCTCCCCCGCCATATTCCCCCTCTCCCCCCGGTTAGTTCCAGAAGCAGGTGGCACTGAGTGCTAACCATATGGCTGCTCTTGTAAGAATAACAGTGAGGGATGAGCTCCAGTGGGCACAGAGATACAACGCAATTGAGATCAACGATGGCCATTCATCACCCGCCGATGTGCAATGTGTGGACGCATTTGTGGTCGTTAAGGACACTAGTTTAGAAGAGAGAAAAAGTTTTATGGTGAAATTACCCCCCCAAAAAAAACAAGTGTGTGCGTGTGGCTGAGCAATAAAGCCCAGGAACATGAATGGATGTATGATTTGATTAGGCTTCCGGGAGTAATATCGCAGGGAGGCCATGTGTGAGTTGAGGAATGTGACTCATTCAGAGATATTAACTCTTCTATTCACCAGTATCTGATCCGTGGTAACTCCACAAACATGTAAGCACACACACACACACACACACACAAATAACATGCATTTCACAGCGTGTTCAAAGACTCTCCATCGGCGCTCCACAATCCTGTCACAAGGAACTGAAAAACACCACGATCTGGCATGAATTAATTATATAAATTCAATATGTATTCACCAATTTGTACTAGTTCCCAGGGGAGTGCAATATCGACAAATAATAACATCACAATCTTTTCTGGGATTTTGTCAATAATGATAATTAGATGATAAAGATAAGACGCATCCTTCAAAATCTGTTCATAAAATTCTCATATTGCACCAACTCACTCTCATTTTTCAATATTAATTGCTGCTTATAATAAAGATATGGATGGAAAAAAAACATCTTCAAAGAACATGTAGTTTTTTCTTATGGATGAAGAATTCAAGTGAGAACAGTAGAAAACACTGGAATCACTGCAATTGCCCTGCTGTAGAGTGAATTGTGTAACATGTGAGCAAGAAAAAAGACTAACAGATTCTACAAACAGTCACCGAATCCACACTTTAAGCTCAACAAGGCATAAATACCTCCCTGGAACATTTTCAAATGTCTACCTTGTAGTTCGGTCCAACATTGCACAAGGATGGCAGAAACAATGAAACTATTGTCAAGGCAGTTTGTATAGTCGTACTGAGGAGTTGTTTGTAACCATTTTCTTGAAACCGTCTGAATTGGCCCCCATGACTCCCTCGATGTTTTGCCATCTGTTGCTTTTTTTGTCGTGAGCAATTTTTTTGCCAAGAGATGGCGCCAGAATTTGTTACCTTGACTGATTTAGGGTCATTGTGGATGGTTGTTTGTGGGAGGAGATGTGTAGTTGCCTTTAAGGACAACCAATCCACCGCCAAACCCACCAGCCATCATTTCAAACCCAAACATCTTTAGTCTACTTTCTTTCTCTAATGCTGTTGGTTCAGTCATCTTTCAGTGCAAATGTCCCACATTTGGACTAAATTGGAAAAATGGTTGAGAAATGAAGACTTTTGAGGATAAAGCTAAGCGTCAGACCTTTCCCAAAATCCGTCCAGTTCTTCCTTTCACTAAAGTCTACGGTGAAATAAAGTTTGGAAATGATCCATGAAAGTTTGAAATGAAATGTTTTTCATAGAAAAAAGCTCTTCCTAGTGATTAAAATGTGAACTAGTTTTCTAACCAACACGTTGTGCTTATCTAAGTAAATAAGCTCAGCACCATGGGTGATCGGGTCTTCTGTTCTGCTGCCCCTCGTCTGTGGAATGCCCTCCCTGACCATCTGAGGGCTCCACAGACGACTGACACATTTAAAAAAGGACTTAAAACGTTCCTTTTTAGCAGAACCTATAACTTTAATTAACATTGCTGCTTTTTGGTCAGGCTTTTATATAGTAGTAATTTTTTATTGATGCTTTTATCTGTTTTTACCTTGTAGCACTTTGAGATTTGATCCAAATGTAAAGTGCGTTATAAATTAAATGTATTATTATTATTATTATTATCTAGTTATAATCAACTATTTTCAGTGGACTACAACTGTAACTGTAAGAAGGAAAGTTTATAAGAGGGATTTTTCTTTTTGACTGTTTAAAAACATGCTCGACCAAACAATTTATCATTTTATAGTAAAATTAGAGGGTCTAGGATATTAAATGAATAGATGCTGCAAAGATATAAAATGTTTTTCTTCTCGGTGACGAGATTAAAGGGTTAAAAGAACTGGCCCACGTATCCAGCAGAAGGTTGTCCAAACTCACCCTGTTTGGTACTGATTGCTGTATGTAAGACTTCGGCTCCGCGTCCCGGAGCTGCTATTATGAACATATGGACATTAACATAGGCTATTGTCGTCCTGTCGGCTCTCAGACTGTGCAATAGGACCGGACCGGGCCTGATGCTGTGCCCCGTTTCTGGTCGGACAACAAGCACAAGAGTTTGGCCTGAATCCAGATCAGATTGGATCGCTATAGAAACCGGATGTTGGCCAAGGTCATTTGTGGACACGGCAGTTAATTGACATATAGTAAGAGGAAACCGCAGACTGACGGACCACTTGACTAAAAACAAATGACTAGGAGGGACAGGGTTCAGTTTAAAACACAGCAGCCGTCAAATGGCTGAAGTAGATTGAAGACTTTTAACTCCTATTACTCCTCAGGATGACCTCTAAAGTGTAAGAGGATGTCTCCGATGAGTAGCAGCACTTAAAGACAAGGTTTCGATGGGTCGGTGTCTTATTGGCTGGTGACGGTGAACCAGCAGAGACCAGGATGTAAAGACCCTCCATGGTGGTTCGGCAGTGGAAATGGATGCTTGAATGTGTGTTTTGCGACTAAAAGTAAATACTTACAACAAAGAGGCCTTTCAAGATCCCCCCAATGAACCCATCATGACAGCTATTTACTTCAGAGACGGTGAGTCTGCAGTCTGATCTTTGTGTATTTTACTGAATATTATTGCTGTACTTTGCAGTACTAACAAGTTCAAAAAAAAGAGATTTGACAAGAGAGAGTTCACATTATCATATTAAACAGATTGCATCCCAGAATTATTAAGGGAACGCTTCTGAGCTTTGCTTTGTTTGCAGCCGCAATGTGTGCAGTCAGCATTGGACTAATGAAAAACCGCATCTCATTACGGCGTCGGTGCTGGACTGGACCTAGAACTAGCCTCCAGAAGCACTGTGCCACTGAAAGAGAAAATAACTGCAGTACAGAGCTGGTATCTCACCATCTCCGAAACGATTACCGAAGACACTGATTAGCAGTAAGATTACAACTTCCTGTGTAATAAGGAGTTTTTTCGGTACCAGAAAAAGGCTCTGGGATGGACTGTGTGTTTTGATATGTTTCTGTTAGAACCAGCATTAGTTGGGGTTTTTTCTGCTCTTCTGTGAATCAAACAACACAGGATAGTCTTCATTCCCTACATGTTTCAATAACCCTGAGGGGGTAAGACGGTTCATTGGTTGTCCATCCTTAGGGCCAACTTGGTAGGCACAAACCGCTAGAGCGCGTGAATACCCAACAAGACCAGCAGTTGACGCTCCAACACAGTTGTCTAGGCAACACAAATGCCGTAGTTGGCTTTTGTCAAAGTCGCTCAGATCCCTCGACTTGTCCATCTTTCCTGCTTCCAACTCATCAACTCCGAGGACAAGATGTTCACTTGTCCCAGCCACTATCAACTGCCATTGTACTGAGAAAAATCGCCGATATTCTGGCTTCCCCATCAATGGATGTAATGTTATGGCTGATCAGTGTATCGCAGTGATGAATCGACTTTTTCCCTGAAGCACCAGAGTAAATGCTAAACGGACTGTACTTGTATAGCGTAACATAAGCGCTGTACAACACGAGCCAGCATTCACCCATTCGCTCTAGCTTACACAGAGTGATGACATGGCTACCACGCAAGGCGCCACCTGCTCATCAGGAGCGGTAAAGCCTTCACGCCATGATTCGCACACCAATGGAACATCCATGGGAGAAACGGTGGTTCAGCATCTTGCTCAAGGATATTTCGACATGTAGACCAGAGGGGCCGTGGATCGAACCGCCGACCTTCAGATAAATGGATAACCAATTTCCTCCTCCTGCAGACACAACACAGCTGAAAGTTAATAAAACCTCTCATGGTCGGAGGGAGGAGGGGCTTATCCGGAATGTAACTCATGTAGAAATTCTTGTGGTTGTTTATCCCTTTTCTTCTTCTAACATCTCAAATTAAATGACAAAAAGTCCTAGACGTTGTTTGAGTAAGCTCCCGGTAGCAATCACACAGCTTTAGACATCATCATCATCATCACCAACTGATAACATGAACTAGGCCTACCCCGTCGTTCCCAACACCCTGCGTCGTACAAGCAATCCCCCTGATTGAACTCCTCCAATTAAATATGAACTTACACCCACAATACGTTTAGTAAGACAGCTCCCCCTAGTGAGTAAAATATGAAGTATTAGATTAAAATATGGGTAAAATACTCAGAGCTCCTCGTGTCGATTCCCATTCACCAAATTTAACTAAGTCTGATCAACGGTTGAGAAATGATGGCTTGAAAACTTTTGGAGATGAAGCTTATCCTCACCAAAATCAATCCAGTTCTTCCTCGTACTTATTCACCAAAATCAATCCAGCTCTTCCTCGCACGTATTCGAAAATTTGTTTTTTTGTAAAATACAGATTTCAAAGAGCTAAAATGATACGAATATTTTCATATCTGGGAAAGATTTGGGATTAAATGGGTCGAGATGGAATAACCCGATTGATAGAAGTGTTCTTTCCCAGGGAATTTCATTTGTATTATTTTTCTGTGAGAGAGAGGGGGAGACCATTACAAATGATAACGGGTCTTTGCTCTCAGCAAACCAGTGTGTTGAAGATTGTTCTTGGGGCTCAAAGAGTGATTGTTAGAAGCATTTGTTCCAACTGTTCTTTTTTGGGGGGGCCTGTGGAATAAAACCAATTAAGACCTGAGGGTCAATTTCCTGGGAAAAACATCAAAAATAGTAGTTTGGGACCAAATCCATAGACAAAAGTGTCGGTCAACAAGGTTTCTCCATCACTCTCCCAGACAGATTTGGGGAAACAGGACGAGTCAGCGTGGTTGTGGGAATGAAAAACGATCCTTTCATTATGTTTGACACAATGAAAACATTCTGTTTCAACTTTATCTTAAGAATGTATATTTCTTGTTTAGACTGCAATATTTATTTTTAAATGCTTTGCAGGATCGGCTTCTTGATATGTGGGTTTAGCTATTCATCTTAAAAGCTAATCACCCTGAGGAACATAGCAAGTTTCAAGAAGCTAACGTTAGCAAAGCAGCTAGAGCTAACGACAGCACAGAGCAAGACACGAGCCCTGAACGAGTTTTATTTTCAATTTGAAATGTTCTTAAATTGGTTCAAGAAACTCCGCGGGGAGGTTGGGGGGTACATTCATTTTACAATCGGCTAAACTCAGTATCGGTCCGTCAAAATTCATAAAAATCTGTTATTGGCCAAGAAAATTGCGATCGCTGCAGCTCAAGTTATGAGCATTGCCAGTTAAACAGACACAGCCCCCAGGGAGTTCTAGTGCGCAGGAATCTTCAGTGGCACATGAAGGCTGAAGGCCTCGGTGTGCCTGGTCAACAACACGCCGGCTTACCTCCTCCTCGTCTTCCATGCTTGAAGCCTCCACGCCGAAGAGAGGATAATTATACATCAGCTTAAAAGAACAATGGCGGGGAACTCCCGGTTTGAAGGAGGATGCTGTGGAGGGTGTTGTTTAAGATCCGTTTAACAAAAGCTGTCAGTGATTTTGAGTATGATCTCATCTCTCTAGATGCTCAGGCTGGATTGTTCAGGCATGCAGCCGATCCCTCCCTCTCCCCCGTGTCGGCAGGGTGTCATCTGATGTGCACCTGCACTCAGCCACCATTCAAAAGCAGGATTGATGCCTGGATCCTTTTAGATTTAGGCTTGACTGAATCCACCTGCCCATTCACCTGGACATACCTGCTCAATCCACCTGTATGGGACAGACTGGACCCTTTGAGTCAAACTAGATGAGATAAGGAAAGGAAACATTCTCTTGCTCAGTGATCCTTGTTCCACCTCTGACTCCTTATTATGTTATGAACTGTTTTTTTTCCTTCCCCTCCATTGTGAATCAGTCTCTTTACTCTGACAGACCTCTGATGTCAAGCACAGGTCATAAGTAGCATCTCAAAAGTCTGATATCTCTTAAATACAAAGCCTATAATCAGTTGGCGATGCCATGAGTCGGCACGCCAATCGTAAGCCACCCACATTGCTTTGCAACCAACACTAATGCTAATCCCCACAGGTTGTGAGCCGGTGAGCAGGACAGCGGTTCGATGGGCTTCTTCAGGCCGATCCCAAAGGAAAAGTGACTAACCAGCAAACGCTCGCTAATATTAACGGGAATATCTGTGCACGCCCCTTCCTTGCGAAATTTAGACTCCTTGGTCCGTGTTTCAGGACTGGTCCCGTCGCTGATTTCGCCACAGACCCCTTACGGCCTTGACGGGTGCCGGTCTCATATCTGGTCTGTCCTGTACCGGTACTGACCTGCGAGATACCAGTCCAAGGTCCGTTTGCCTCTTCCCATTAGTACAGCCTAGTCCCCCGCTCCATCACAACAAGAAACATTTGACACCATACCTAAAGGTTAATTTTTATTCATTTTAATTTGATTTTAATTTATTGAGATAGTGGTTAGTAGTCTCAGTTTTTGGTTTTACATTTTTTATAGTGGTTATTTTGGATTTTGAGGGATAGTCAGGAACCAATTTATTTTTATGCATCGCTTGAGTTGCGTCGCCTCCCTATGTAGTCATGCACCACGGAAGGAATTAACGACTATAGACGATACCTTACTGTCAGGGAAAACTGCCTCCTGTAGAGGTTTCTAATTTCTATTCTTAGCAGATTTTCAAAAATAAGGCAGTGGGAAAAGTTTACTTTTAGAGAAGAAGTTACACAGTTCTTATTTTCTTCTCGTAAAGTCTTCTCAAATGTATCCAAACTGTAAATATGTGTGATGAACGATAACTGACTGATTACTAATTCACTGACAGGAAATGATCTGAGTGGATTAAACTTGAAACAATATTGGCCTCATTAGCATGTTGACACAGTGCAAAGGCAATTATCTGCATTCCAACTACACAGATAATTCAAAAACAGCCGATCATTTCATGGCTGAAGATAATTTAGTCGTGAATACTGATGAAATTCGCCGGGAAAAGTCATTTTGATCCTTTGACCTCCAGAAAATTTAACTGATGTAATTCCTTTTTTAATAACTTATAAAAAAAAAGGTCCCACTTGTCTTTCCCTTCCCGGACCAGTCTATTATGTTCATGTAGTTTTTGATAATAAAAAAAATACTTCCAAGGTCGGAGCCGAGCAACCAAGCGTGACCTTTTAAAGAAGTGCATTGATCTTAAGACTGCATGAATATTCAACCTGCTGGCTTTTGAAGATTTCTAGACAGTTATATCATTAGCTTCAACATGATCTCCACAGGCACTGGGGCTAGGAGTTTGTCCAGATGATTCCATTTTTGATACTTCGAGCCACGTCCCTGTCACTCTTGATTATTCATCATTTTAGGCAAGTTTTAGTCATCGGCCAATCAGAATCGGTAGATGTCAGAGTAACCAGCTGTTGGCTGCTAGCGTGTGACGCCCGCCGGACCTCTGCGGTACGAAAAAAGACTAAGATGGATAATTTGGCTCCAGGTGAAACCACTGTGTTTGATGAATACTTGAGGAATCCTCAGCTATGAACAAGATGAGCGCCTTGAAAAAACTTGAGCTAACATCAGCATTTCTTTTTTTTTTCCTCCTTTCAATATTTCGAAACGGAGTTTTTTTTCCTCATTTGAAAATGAATTGGCTCATTGGTTAAATACAATACCGGCCATGTCGTTAAAATCATTAGAATCGTTAAAGGACTTAAACTGGACTTAAATTCCAATTCCAGATTTTAAGTAATGTGGTGGAGGATTATTTGTAAAATGCACATTATAACGTTTGTGGAATAAAAATATATACTTGAATAACACACATGAGACACGTGAAGCGCTTCACGGGAAAGGAAAGTCACTCTCAGAAGTGTCATACATGGAGAATTATAATATTGATTGGCTTTTCTTTGTCTTTTCTAGTCAAACATCGTGTAACAGACCAGGAAGGTGGGTTCATGACATCGGATCATCTCGTCCGTCCATTGACCCCTAGGTCGGCGTCCATATGGTCATTTGCTATCCAAACCATGCTGCACATCTGTCGCTGTATTCTTTTGCCTTAAGAATGGACGCATGTCGATTAATTATCTCATCCTCTCAGCGGCTCAATGAATTAAGACGAGATCGTGAGTCGAAGACAAAAACCAGACGAAGACATTCACTGGATAAAAGGTCAATGTGTTCAAATTTCTTTGACAGTAATTAAACCTTTTTTCTATTTTTATAGTGTTGATGGACTGAATGTATTTGGGCTTAAGACTGTTGGCCAGATAAAAGGAAATTAGGAAATTAGGAAATTGATGACATCACATTGGGCTTTAGAAAATATAATGGCCATATACCGTATCCTAAATTTCCGTTGGGATCCATAAAAGTATTGATGTATTTATATAAATGTCCAATTATCTATGAATTGATAAAGAATAATCTGATTAATCAACAATGAAAGTCATAATATGATGCAATAGAAAGTAAAATTTATCTGTAATGAATTATGTCCCCCTTTTTTTTTATTTTATTATTCTATTTTACCTTAAGTAAATGTTATTTGTTTGTTGTGCAAACTGAGGAAGCAAACATTAGGATCTGTAAGTACTGGGTTGAATCCAACAGATTGGGTTTTTTAAAAACTTGTAGTATTGGTTCGACCAAAAAAAACATAAAAGAAATGATCAATGGCAAATACTTTAAAGTTTTTTAAAATTCAATCAGCAAAAACCGTTTCATCTACAAGTGCAACATCTCAGCTTTTATTTATCTTTTTGCCACAATAAATGAGTCTAGTTTGAACCGTTCTCTATCTCTAATTGTTGTTGTGAATACACCATCAGGACCGGCACTCCATTCCACGGCAAAATCCTTTTATGCTCTTCTAAAGGCAACATCCTTCAGGCGAAAGGGCGGCTATGAGCAGATTACGATGCACCGCATTAACCTGAGAGCCTTCATATAAGAAATAAGCAGCACTTTTTTCATTTGTTATATTTTCTTTAACGGTGTTGTTCTATGTGCATTAATTTGCGTAAAGAGAGCATTCCTCTTAGCGCGAAAAGAAAAACTCGTGGAAATGAATGAAGGCTTCGGAATCTATATCAGCGTTATGTACAGAAGTGGCCCCGATGCTTTAAACACCCGGAGGCTTTTCATATCAAAGAATGAATCTCTTTTTATTCTGAACGTGATGATTTGTTTCTGACATGCATCTCCTTCAACTCTGAAATGACTCCCTTCATTAATAGGTTAATTAAAAAGACATGGTTTTATTCCGAAGCAATTAACTTTACTTCTGTTTCAGGCTATTTGCTTTCCCCGACTGACTGAGCACAGTTTGTCTAATTAAATACAAAGGACATAGAAAAACATTATTAGTTGGTGTTAGCGATGCATGCAATATGGATTAGGTTACATAACAGTGAGCATAACCAAAGATGAACTTTGAGTCGCCTTCAACTGGTTAAGCCGTTCTTTTCCTCATTTCGACCTAAATCCCTGTCATAAAAACTGTTTTTCCTTCCATTCGCAATCAGCCTTGAGAGCCCACGTACCAGCCAAAGCTTCAAGCATACCTGCCTGGTCCTAATAATAGCTTTAATCTGAAACCCTTGAACCAGTTCCAGCAGATGAGGCCAACCCCACAGGGGGTCCTGATCTTTGCTTTGTCTCGGTGGGGCAGAAGCACCATGGTCCACGAGACCAGGGTAAATGTTTGTGCACAGAGGCCAAAGCTGGACCACGTTCATAAAGGCGGTCTCTGATTTACGAGGTTTGGTTTACTACCTATTGAGTGCAATTACATCCAGCACACAGATCGAGCAAACAGAGGCTCGGACGGAAGCCATTTTGTGCCCTACAATGAAAGAACTAGTGGTGATAAAAAAGGAGCTGATGACCTAATTATGACCAAAGTGGTTATCTGTAGTGCATAAAGTAGATGAGCATCTATTAAAAATAGCACGTTGAACTTATTAGGGGTTAAATATTTATCCCCCCTGCCTCTCCGTTTTGTAACTGCGTGACCATAGACATCACCTGTATCAATAAATCAATATAGAACTAAAGTGAGTGCGCTTCTATTCTTGATTTAAGTGCCACATTCTTAGCTGCGGCGGGAACATTAATTATGTATGTCGTAGATCATCGCTGATCAAGAGTGAATAAACAGGAATGCCTAGTCATGTTACAAATAGACCACGCCTTTTTTTTTTCTTGCTGCTTTGGGAGGATTTATTACGACCCTAATTGGGGAAAACTGCGTGAAATGATGACTTCAAGCTTGTGAAGAATCAGAGACTAGATTCGTAAAGTGTTCTCTGGTAAAATGCTTTATTCAGTTATGAGTTTCAAAAGCTCATACATATTACATATCCTTCTGGGTCAACCCGAGTGCTCACCAGTAAGACTTGTATTTTAAATTCTTCAAATGTTGCCTGCAGAAAATACTGAATGAGAGACTAAAAGTTGCAGAAATCCATCATATTGTCTAAACAAAGCACGACCAACTCAGAAACTCATATGTAAGTTATCCGCCATATTCACCAGACCAGCGGCCCGCGGCTAAAAAAAAAAAACCTCGCTAACACGCCACAACAAAAATTTGAAGGTAATTATAATCACATGAATTTACACAGGTAAAGAAGAAAACAGAATGAAATCCAAAAAATTAGCAAAAAGCCATTAAATTGTTAATTAACGACACACCTATAACTCCTATAACCTAAATATAGGACCATGTTGTAGCAAGGGAACAAGCTCCTCCCACTTATTCAAGGTCAAGAAAACAAGCCCCTCCCACAGATTATTTGTCGTGGAAATAAATCCCTCCCACGGGTTCAGTATCATGGAAACAAGCCCTTCCCGCCCGCTCCGTGTCACGGAAATAAGCCCCAACCGCTGATTTGTGGGTCAAGGACTTAAGCTCCTCCCACTGGTTGATTGTCAAGGAAACAAGGCCCTCCCACTTACTCAGTGTCAAGAAAACTAGGTCCTCCAACCAATTCAGTGTCATAGAAACAAGCTCCTCCAGTTTGATTCAATGACAAGGAAACAAGCCCCTCCCACTGGTTCATTGTCACGGAAACAAGCCCCGCCCACTGACTTAGTGTCTTCGGTGAATTATTCATTCTTGGTGCAGAGGATTTTACATTATGCACGGAAAATTTGCATGCTTCGTATTTACCTGTAAGTTCTGATGGTGTGTGTGTACATGTGTGTGTGTGTGTATAGCCCGACTATCTACATTACAACAACTGACAGGTGAAGCCATAATAACTTTGATTATCTCGTTACCATGGCACCTCTCAGTGGGTGTGAGATATTAAGCAGCATGTGAACATTTTTTATCATGAGGTTGATGTGTTGGTTGCAGAAAAAAACAACAAACACATTATATTTTCGCCACAACTCAATCATTCCTACTTTATACCGAGTATACCTAAAAAAAAAACAAGGGGAAAGTTCTGGTCCATGTTGAGTGAAGGATGTTCTAAAGGGATAAAAGTATTGTTTCCGTAAAAACTCTTTAATGGCAGCTTCTGACTAATAAAAGTAACTCTCAACCTTTCCGTCATCAGACCCTGATAAAAACACCGGGACCCTTAAGCAGAAATATATATAAATACATATCTTTATGTATAGACTAATATTACTTGTATTGCAAAATTAATTAATTTGATTAATATTAGTCCAACCTTACGTTAATCGAAAACATGGCCCAGCTCCTTTGAGAAGACTTATTAGATGTATTTTGTTGAAAAAAAACATAAAAAGAGACATAATTATGTATAACACAACTTCTAGCTTCAACGCTTCCAAGCAGTGAGCTTTTGTGGTACCAGTCCATTGTTGAGCCGTTGCTGGGCTTCATTGACAAAGTCATCGAGAGTAAAATTCACTCACACTCTAAAAATGGGACAATTTGAATTATTATTCATAATAACAATCGGCGAGCTGGAGGATTTCAAAGAGCTGCTGCGACGCTACATAGCGATGTTGACTAGTAATGGAATAAAAAGAGAAAGAGAAAGAGAGAGAGACAGAGACAGAGACAGAGAGAGAGAGACAGAGAGAGAGAGAGAGAGAGAAGAAGCCGGGCTGCCTGAGGATTCTACATGAGGTTTCATGAGTATTCGTGTTTGCTTTGGCGCTCTGTTGCTTTTTCTCGTTCTAACAAGACACCCTAAAAGACGAACTCCCCCTTTAGATGTCTTTATGAACATGGCCGCCTCCATGTGGACCCCCACTCCATATAGATAAAAGGGCTATTTCTGAAAAAGCACCGAATTAGAGCACCGGCGCTAATTCGTGGAGGTGAAGTCAGAAATCGCACGGCGAAAAAAACTCCTGTTTGAAAGCTGAAAAAGTTTCAAAAGAGGAAATGTACCGCGCCATTCGATGGTAATTTTTATTACCATCCAAAGCCGCGGGAGGAGAGGGTCCTGATCCTGACGCTGATTGAAAAACGCTGCCCATTAGAGTTCATTCATGAAATTCATGAGCAAGACAGACGACCGTAGCGTCACCTATTGAACGGCCCCCTCCTATTAGCAGATAGCTGATAGTATGATGGAAAATGGCTCAATTTAATTCTGCCTTTATATGAATGCAAATTAGGCCCAATCAGCAATCCCCCAAATTCTTTCAAGTCATTTATTAGCGGCCAATGAAAAACCTAACGTGGTTTTAGAAACGATGTAAACGGAGAAAAATAATAGGAAGTATATTCAGCGCTAAGCGGGATTCTAGCAGAACTTTTTCAGGGGGAGGGAAGCGGTTTAAGAAAAGGACAACAAGGGAAACAACATCCCAATTAGGGAAATATAAAGTGAGTGTCAAATATGATTTTTAAGTTCCCATGAGATAAGATAGAACTAAATTAATCCCATAACAGAACTCTTGAGCCAGAGATCGCTCCAAAATTAGAAAAAAAAACAACAACAACTAGAAGTAATGACTTAGTAAATGGCTTAAAAAATATATCAAAAAAATGTTCTCCCACTAGGGCAACCTATTGTGTCGCCGGGGGAGGGTCTGCTACTCGACCTTTTTGATGCACCGGGTCTGACTTCACCCTCTCATAATAAATGATGGTTGGCATTATTGTTCTGCTATATTAGCGTCTGATACGTGTATATTTGAAGTAATACCTCTGAGAGCTCAAAAATAAAAAGGAAAAGGAAACAATCCAACTTCAATACAACAGCAGGGAGGAGCGAAAGCTGGGAAATACAAAGTGGCTACGGACAAAAAAAGAAAAGCAAAAATCAGAAGGAGAGATTTATGCTAAACGTGAGTTGACTGACAAAGCAAAGTCTTCCCAAGGCTCGGCAAGAGACGGGCCTAAATCCTTCTCATAAATTTTAGATTAATGCCAGAGGTAACCAAGGTTGTTTTTCCCAGGTCCATTAAACACACCTAATATATTTCACCAATCTCCCGTTTCTTCGTTCAACCAGCTCGGCTGAACGGTGAAGCCGGAGCACGAGAGAATGTTTATTCCTCGGCGAGCCCGATGTGACTTTGGTGGCTGCGTTTTTTTCCGTTGAACTCGACTGGGTTAAGGATGAAGAAGAAAAGAAAAAAAACGCTCTCACCTTCCCTTACACCTGTGGGTGCTGTAACCTTGCCATTTCGGGAGAGATAATAAGATGAGCTGTCTAAGTGGGGAGGAGAGAGAGGGAGAGGCGAGCGCTGTCAGATCTCGCTTACCTCACTGCTGTAGTCTATTCCTCAGGAATAACAATTCCACTTCATATCAAGTCGCAAAAAAAAAAATCCCTTTATTCCTGGAAAAAAAAAAAAAAAATACCTGAGAGCTGTCGATCAAAAACCGTCGCTTTATGTAAGAAAGGGGGGAAAGAAAAAAAAATAAAGTGCGTTTGTGCAATTTGTACTCGTCTGAGCAGCAGCCGAGTCTCTGCTCTTACCCGTCTTCTCTTTGACCGGCCTACTTTAAGATGTGGCGAGGGTCTCTCTTCTAATACTCCATGTAAGACGGTAAATCCCAATCCGCCGCCATCGGATGCAGTCGCTGCCATGGAAACTGCACTGAGCGTGATTATCGATATAGCACATTAACTAGATGGTAGTGAAAACAGCAAAATAGACTATATGCTCCACACTGTAAGCGATTAAGATAATGTGCCACATGAATAATAAGTCTACATACAGGGAACGAGTTCCTTGTCCCCCCGTGAGCCGATCCACCGGTTTCCACTATTGTTCACTGACAAACTTTAGTAGACGATCCCTTAGTTTTCGTGCAGGAAACGCATTTTTTTGCTCAAACCACAGAGGCACGCAAGGCGCATTCAGGGAGTCGTCATATCCTTTCGCTTCCTCGTGCTACGTTGCAGCTTTAGGATCATTTGCTGCTGGGTTCCTCCAGACGTCACCCTTCCATCTAGGCACCCGTCCATTTTCTACCACTTTCCCGGGGGTCAAGTCGCGTCGGCAGCAGGCTAACGAGGCTGTTCCAGACATTCCTCTCCTCGGCAACACTCTCCGGCTCAGCCAGGGGGAGTCCAAGGCGCAAAGCAGTGCGGGTTGAATTGAGGCCAAAGAGTTCAATCTTGGTCACATCAGACCGGAGAATCTTGTTTCTCACTGTCGGAAAGTCCTTTAAGTGCTTTTGAGCAAACTCCAGGCAGGCTTTCACTGAGGAGAAGCTGGCCACTCTGCCAAAAAAGCCCCGATTAGTTGGGTGTTGCACTGATGGTTGACCTTCTGCAAGTTTCTCCCATCGCCACACAGCATCTCTGGAGTCCAGCCAGAGTAACAGTTTCCTGGCCACCTCTCTCCCCGAGGCCCTTCTCCCCTGATTGATCAGGCTGGCTGGCCCTCCACCTCTAGGAAGAATCCTGGTTGTTCCCAACTTCCTCCGTTTAAGAATTATGGAGGCCACTGCGTTCCTGGGGAACTTCGGTGCAGCAGAAATGTTTTGTAGCCATCTGATAATCAGCGCCTTGACACAGACCTATTTCTAAATTTTGCCGACAGCTCCTTCAAAACACTCCGTACCCCATCATAGAAATACAGCAAACAGTGAATTTTTGAAGTGTTTTTAAGGTTTGGACGAGCGTTGCCTGGTTTCCTCCAGACATAGCATTTAGAATTGAAGCCAAGCAGTTCAATCTCGGTCTCCTCAGACAAGAGAATCTTCTTTTTCACTGTCTGAGAGTCCTTTAAATGTGTTTTTCTGCAAAGTCCAAACAGGCTCTTCTTTGTCCTTCAATAAGGAAAACATCCATCTGGCTATTCAGCAATAAAGCCCAGATCGGTGGAGAAGTGCAGTGATGGTGGACCTTCAAGTAGTTTCTCCCATCTGCACACAGGATCTCTGGAGTTCAGCCAGAGTGACCATCTGAGTCTTGGTCACCTCTTTTTCTCACCAAGGTGCTTCTCCTCCCCCGACCATCAGTTTGGCTGGAGGGCCAGCTCTGGGTAGAACCATAGCCGAGTCTCATTATAGAATCATGAAGGCCATATTTTGTTCCAGTCTTCATATAGACAGGTGTGTGCATCCAAATCATGTCCAATCAATTCAGTTTACCTCAGGTGGACTCCAATCAAGGTGTCGAAACATCTCAAAGTTGCTCAAGAGCAGCGGGAGGCACCCGAGCTCAATCTCAGCTTTTCTTTATTTATGTATTTTCAAAATTTGCCTCGTCATTGGGGAACGTGGAGCGGGAAAAATTAGCATGAGGCTAAAATGCAAAGTAAGTGAAAACTTTCTGAATGCACTGTTTGATGGTGAATTAAATAAAAGTGTGCAGCACACTGGAGGGAAAAACTTAGATTCCTACATTAAAAAGGGGAGAAAACGTGTCTTCAAGCTAGATGGAAGCAAAAGCCGTGGGTTTATCTCTGCTTGAGAACGGCTTTCCAATCATCACCAAGATGTAAGAGCATATGTCTGCCATTGAACAGCCGTGATGTGCGGCCCTGGAAAAAGGAGAGAGACAGGGAATCTGAAATATGACCGTCTCAGATGTCAAAAACATGCTGATAAACAAAACTTGCTAATAGGCATGAGCACACACACACACACACACACACACACACACACACACACACACAAACACACACACACAATTAAAATAACTCCGGAGACGGCAGACTGTCGGTTTATCTGCGTCGTGGCGTACAGAATTGAAATCCTAAGAAACGATAAGACATCAATCTTCTTCTCTGGGCTGCGTAAATAAATCTGATTACGGACAGAATCATTCCCCCCTCAGAATTGTTTTATCTGCTCATTCCATGTCTTCACAGTTGATCATTTGGAAAAGTGCTCGGCACACAAGGTGGCGGCTTACCTCGCCCTCGTCTCCCGTCTCCCGTCAGGACGTTTCCCCACGGAATTATTCCACATTTCATTCAACCTTCAAAATATCAGGAAAATGAATGTGTGTCTGCTAATCTCACATTATATCTTAATGTTTTATAATATTCTTCTTCTTTCCGCTGTTCCCTTTCGGGGTCGCCACACTGGATCAACTGTTACACCAACCAGCTGCATATCCTCTCTAACCACATCCAGAACCTGCTCTTCTCTTTTTTCCACATGCCTGGCAGCTCCATCTCCAGCATCCTTCTACCAATAGATCCAATATTCCTCCTCTTCCCCTACCGTATCTACAAGATGTCAAAACTGGGTTTTCCCTCTGATGGAGGTGGAGGTGATTTCACCATACTGCCCATCACCTCCTCATCTCCTCTGTTCCCTTCACCCACATGACCACTGAAGTCTGCGCCAACCGCCATTCTCTCATCCAACTCTCCATCCCTTCATCCAACTGTGTTATAATGTTACCGTTGTTATTGTTGAGACAGGAAATAATGAGTCATAGATCTGCCAAAATTGTTCCAATTAACTGAACTGACGGAAAATGAAAACTGTAAATTTCTAAAAATTAAAATTGACAGTGTATTTTATTCCAAACAACATGTAAAACTGAGTGGAAGTGACAAAAAATAATCTAATCTAACAATTCTGATAGTGAGACATAATGGTGAAACATGCGAGTGATAAAAACTCCACGGCGTTCTCCTTAAGAACAAACTAAAATGCGTGTGTTGTTACAGAATGGTCCTTTAATCCAACACTTCTTCTACACAGCAGCTATAAATTCCCCTATTTGTGTCCCCACGAGACTTTAAATGATTTGTAGTGTAAATGATTCCTGCTGAGCATCAACACAGAATATCAATACTTGTGAATATTTTATGCTCCGTACAAAAAAAACAAAAAACCTCAAACAAACAAACAAACAAAAAGAAATTCCATACAGGGTTGGATTTATGAGGAAAAGGAATTCTGCCGTGTTTTACAAAGTTCCCGGCATTTCCAATTCACACGTGAGACCCCCTTTTTTCTTTTTATTTAGGTTTCTCTGTTATAGGGCACCCAGAGTGAAGTAATTTCACTTTTGTGACCTATGTAAGCGCTTTGCAACCCCTTAAAACGAATATGGGAGGATTCTTTAGATCATCTATATCGTACGAGTCCTCACTCTGCACACAAAGCATTACCGCAAAAAAAAAAAAAAACAGATAAAATTTGGTTCAATTTTGCCGGAAGAATGTTTATCTTAGAATTCAAATAAGGTCAGTAGAGAATCCAGTCCAGGAGTCGGAGATAAGATAAGGTGGAAAAGCAAAATAGACCTTGTAGACCCTCTGAAATTGAGTTATGCTCTGCATCCTTGTGAATGTGGTTAGGTCTCATATTGCCATTTACCTCCAGTGAGGACAGCGTGACTCAACATAATAAAAAAAAAAAAGGTAAATAAATAACCGATGAAGGCAATAAAAAAGGGAATGCAGAGGCTTATCGTAAAAAAAAAAGAAGAAAAAAAAAAGCCCCCCGTTTTTACTCTACGACTATGATAAGGAAGTGGACTTCACTAGAAATAATAAATGTGAATCATAAATCATCAAAGATTAAATTTTAGCAGAGTGTACTTGGTGTGATCACCTCAAAAGCAGGAAATTACTGCTTTCAGAGGAAGGAGGAGGGAAAGGGAGAGTAGGACGAGTCCAGAAACAAGTTTATGGAATCATCAAGCTATATTTGACAAATGGTGTCAGAGAGGACATCGACTGGAGGGCTCAGGATCCAAATGACTCCTGAGGTTTGGTCCGCATCCAAACGGCGATGAGCTGAGGCACAGAAGCCGCAGCCAGAGACGGTAATGGAAAAACGTGCGTTTCCATCAGCTTTCTGTTTCACCTGTCTTTAGATGAAGGGAGAAGTGAAAGATTGCTGCGACACAGCTGTCTATCACTGCAGCCCATCGGAGCAGGATGGAATTCCGGAGACGAGAGTCGGATCACAACAGCTTTTAAACACAGTGATCAATCACTGGAGACGAGCGTGGGTTCAGTTATTGACAGGGGGGAAAATATGAAATATTCCGAGGTGACTGATCGCCTCAGATAAACCATTTGGGCTAAGTTTACTGTAAAGGTAATTAGAATATGGGACGTTGCCATTTTTTTCTATTACTAGTCATAATCCCCCCGTCAGCCGAGGTTGAACTACTGACAGATGAATACTTCATCCAAAAGAATGAGACCGTCTCACTGCCGCACAAGGATGTGCAAGGAACATGCATTCACGGCATGGCTTGCATTTCATATAAATCACTTTGGATAACTTAGATGTAAAATAAAGAAGATGCTGGAAGCATGAAGGCTGGTCTCCTCAGTCAAAGAGAAGAACTTGTTCGACCCATCCACCTCCACAAACACCTGGAAATGTGCTTTCTCCCCCCCTCATACAAAGTCCCCTGATATTTTTGCAATGTGACACAGGAAATTCTTAATGCACCCGGCGCTATATGATTATATATGTCTATATCAACGCGTTGTTTTTGTATTTACAGCAAAACAATGACTCACTGACCCCAATTTCTTCCATTCTATCATTTCCTTTTCACACTGGCTTATTAAAAGCATTGCAGGTTTGTGCCCTAGTCTACTGTACGCTTTGTTCTTTAGAAATAATCCAGATAAAAGTTTAGATAAAGACACATTTTCTATCCAACCAAAGATGTGGGCAGATACACCGATCAGCCATAACATTTAAACCAATATCGTGAGCTGGTGGTTTACGATATTTAGCTGGCTTAGACCACTTCCTTAGTGGTCTATGGAATTGGTCCTTCCTTAGACCACTTTGATAAGTTCTATTCACTGCAGAAGAAGAACAACCGACAAGTCCTGCAGCTCAGAGACTCTGTTTCTTTTTATAACCTCCGCCGAGGAAGGAGGTTATGTTTTTACCCCTGTGGGTTTGTTTGTTTGCTTGTTTGTGGCCATGATTATGGAAAAACTGATGGACAGATTTCAACGTAATCTTACCATGAGGTAGGTTTGGGCATATCCGACAGATGATTACATTTTGGTGACGGTACGTGTTTCGCAGCATTTAAAAGTAACAAAATTATATTGTTTTTTTTCTAGTGGTGTTTTTTTTGTGGTGGTGTCGTGGTATTTTTTCCTAAACCTTGAATACTGTTGTTCCTTGTTCCCCTTGATGTTTTATACTAGACAGGAACAAGAAATTATGAAACAATGTCTGTTTTAGTCTTAAACAGACATTGCTTCTTGAATTTTAAGAGTAGGTTTGAGCTTTTTTCTAGTTAAAAACATGATGCACATGCGTGTGGATGATTATGCAACAAGTAATCCAGACTGAAGCTTATAAATCAACAAGAAGGACAACAACCCCGTATATAAAGTTTCAAACTGGTTCCAAGACTGAACTGTGCTCGTCTTCACTTCCTCTTCCACGCTCAAATTTTGGAGTTGTTGAGGGAAAAAAATCAGAAAAGCACATCGTCTAATGTGGTCGTTAGTCGGCGCTAAGAAAAACTGCAGTAAACTACAAATAATCCCGAAACCCAAAAATGTCCAGGCGAGACGGCGTTCTCACAGCTGCTGCTTCCTCGCGCCGACAGCCGCAAATCCTCCGTGGCGTTCAAGAAAAACTGATATGTGAGAAGTGCAATTTCCCCTTCTTCTGAGATGTGCATGCTTAAAATACAAAAAACCAAACGCTCACCAATATATCAGGCTGCCGAGCAACACATGATAAATGATGATAATGTAAATTACTATATGCCAGGAAAGTGGATCGGTTCCACCTGTAGACTCCGAGCTCATGATGAGTAATGAGCAAGTTTCTCGCCGGGGTGCGAGTAAAGCCTGATTTGCCCTTTGTGTTTGTGTTTTATCTGTCTGACCTGTCAAAGCTTTATCAAAGGGAGCTGTATTGGATCCAGAGGCTGAACGGTGGCTGACGCCTTCTAGCCGTCATGGCTGCTGATCAACATCTCCTGAGTGGCGCATGAGACACAACGGTGTCCTCGTTTGTTTCCAGACCCGTCTGCTGTGACAGACCGTTTTAGGCTAGTTAGCATATGAATGTAGGTGATGAGGGGGGGCATCAAGAATAAATTAGGGCATATCAGGCTAATATTAAATGGCCATAAGTGTGTGGACAGCGCAGTGATGTGCTTGATGAGAAAGTTGTTCCCATTCAGTCACTAAAGAGATCCAGGTCCATCAAAAGGTGTGTTGAGTCTGGCACGTTTCGAGTCCGGTGTCCGACCTCTTTTTGAAAGATGTTGCCTCTAGGGAGTAAAATATGAACTATTAGCGTAAAACATGATAAATACAAGATGGTGCTCCTTGAATCCATTCAAATGCAGCAAATTCGGACTAAATCTGACCAAAAGCTGAGAAGTTATGGCTCGGAAACTTTTGGTGAGAATGCTCCCTTAGTGTCGGGAAAATAAAACGGACCGTTCCCAAAATCAATCCTGTTCTCCCTCACACTGAGGTCTATTGGTTTCTAAAATTTCCACATTGGGCCTCACTGCACTGTTCTGCTTGCGGCAGGAGAACGGGTCCAGTTACCGATGCTCGCTTGCTCGGCATTGAGTTCGGACATGATCTAAAGAGTCCGGATAATTTGAATTAAAGACTAATACAGAAAACCAGCCCTGAACAGAATTGTGTTCAGGGTTGTGATTGTGGACACTCTACCACCCAAACTCTATTTGTAGCTGTAACTAAGTGCATGAAGAATGCTAATGCTTTTATTCTCAGACGGGTAATCAGATTCCTTCTGGACTGAACTATGAAGTCACATATTTTCCGGGGCCACAGGTAAGCTGCTTAACTCCACTTATCGAAGTGGGACAACAGATAGAGGGATAATTCGATAAAGTGCAGCTCTTGGAAAGATCATGCCGTCTTAGCCCCGCCCCCTCCTCCTCTCTGCAAAGCCACAACACTGCCTGAAAATCTACAACGACAGAACTGATAGCTGTTGACGCGGCGTGGAGGAGAATCGGGTCCCACTCGTCCCGGCACTCCCGCGTCATCGTAGTGACAGGACTCCGGAGACGAGGAGGGAGGAAGGATGGAAACGTTAATGCGTCATTCGTCAGAGCTCAGCACCCTGCCTCTGCCGCGATATGGAAACATAAGTGTAATGAAAATCCTATTGATCGGAGTCGCTTCCCTTTAGACAGATTGCACTGTTTTCTCCTCCTTTCACTTGCGTGGAAGGCAACTATAAAGAGCCGAGATGAAACCCCTAGAGACATCATCATCATCAAAATGCTCCTTCATCTTAGGTGAACCCTGCATCGACTTTAGCCAGAAAGCGATCCTGCTGCTCACCCGCGGACGCAAGAAGCGACGCTACGGCTGAAAAACGACACGCCAAAAAAAAAATATGTAAGCCTAATATTTAAGATTTATGTATTTTAATTACATTTAAAATCTCCATGAGTTTTGGACGACATATTTTATGACATAAACGCACTAAAAAAAACTCAATGGGATGCATATTTGTGATTAAAACACGTATAAAAAGTACAAATATTTGAGTAATATTCTTATTAAATCGTATCGACGTTCTAAATCCATTTCCTCTTCAAAACAATATAATTATTTGGAAAAACCAATCTGGTGAATTTTAACCATTTGAAAACTACTTGTTTGAAATTCTCATTTTTCAATATATGATTATTTAGATAAAATTAAGTACTTTAACTTCAACTATGCATTATGCATAAACGATTCTTTATTTTGGAATAACGCATACTTACTAACTTTACTTAATTACCTTTATTGACCTTTAACTATTAGCTTTTCAGTCTTTCTCTCAAACAGCTTGTATAAATTCACTTTATTCTGCCATTAATTACCATTCAGTATGATTTACTTAAATAGCTAGTAAAAATTGTAATAGGAAATGCAATTGTGTTGTATTGTATAAATAAATAAAGTAAACACAAATAGAAACGCATAAATATTAAAAATAAACTTGATTTTAACTTTTGATTACGTAGCTTGTAAATGTTTTAACTCTGCGCTCTGAAGCTGACACCGGAGAGAATAGTTTAGCATTGGTGTGGAGTGGGAGGAGAGGAGTGTCGGGAGTTATCTGTGACGGAAGATTAGCAGCAAGAATGAAGGGACAGGTTTTGGAGATTGTGGTGAGAGAAGATCTTCTGGATGGTTTAGAGACATGAGGCAGAACTGAAGAAGTTCAGATGTTCTGTGGGAGTGAGGAGGAAGGACAGGATTAGAAAGGAGACATCTGAGGGACAGTCCAGGTTAGAGGTCTTGGAGACAAGGTCAGAGAGGACAGATTGAGATGTTGGACCCGTGAAGAGGAGGGATAGTGGATCTACTGGTAGAAGGATGCTGGTGAAGGAGCTGCAGACAGGAGACAGAAGAGAAGAAGACCAAAGAGCAAGTTTCTGGATGTGGTGAAAGAGGACATGCAGTTAGTAGATGTGACAGAGGAAGATTCAGAGGACAGGGGAAGAGGGAAACTAATAATCCACAGTGGCGACCCCCTGAAGGGAACAGCCGAGAGAAGAAGTCAAGCCCGACTCGACCCACTCAAGTCACGACACAGAATTCTGAAGCTTGATATGAAAACGAGGACAGCGAGTGTCATTTAAAAAAAAGAAGAAGAATTTCCCAGCGAATGTCAATGATGTTGTTGACTGCCGTCCAGAATGAGAACCCCCCCCTCCCCCAAATCCACCAACAACATTCTGGAGGCAGGAGACCTCCTGACGGGAGAAACCATCATCGCTCTGATCTCCTAACTCCCCTGCAGACGTGTCCTTGATCAAGACGCCGCTGCAGGGGAGGCGCAACTGGCCGCCGATGTGTGTTCACCACTTTGCTGCAGCGCAAACACGAAGCTCTCCGAGGAAAATACACAAATAAAAAAAAAAACACTCGCTTCAAACACAGACACTGAATTCCTGTTCCGGTTCTAGAGCCTGGTCTCAGAGACCCCGGCGGCATCAAGATGGAGAACTTTAGAAAAATATCTCTGACATCATCACCACTATCAGCGGTCAGCAGGGAACGGACGGACAAAGAAAACTATTTTAAACTCCTCCCCCAGCAGCCGGTTACGTCGTCCCGCAGGACGCCATGCATGAAGCGACAAGACGGACAGGAGGCGGGATAACCATCTCACGCGTGCAGCCCTCCTGCGTTTCCAAATGAAAGATTGGGCGATAGCAGGGACACTATCTCTGGGTGGGATCTCATTTTCTGGTTAAGTAAAGGCACTTAAAGGAAACAGATCGACCCCGCGTCTCAGGGGTCAAGGGTTTATTTGATGGGGTCACATCAGCGACGCCCGCTCCTTTGTGTTATCTTATAATGTGGTTTATTCCATTCAATGCTTGATGTAAACAACCCTGAACGTTCTTTATTTTATTGGTACCGACCGTGGTTAATAATGGTCAGTTTCTTTACGTCCACACCAGACCCACATGACCCCACTGAACCCCCTACTGTGACGTTTTAGCCAGAATCGAATACGTATCGTGTTTAAACAGGATTTTAAAGCTTTTCACCAGAAGCAAACTTTGGCGTCGTACAAATAATAAACATATAAATATGAAGACAGAACAAATATATGAAACAATATGTGCCTTTATGAATTCTAACTAGGCCTACTATGTGGGAATATCCCCCGAAAAGCCCCCAACCCCTTGAGTTGGACAAACAATAAAAAACATATACCACATATACAGGATAGATCTAGTGGACTTGATTCATATCCACCATCTTTGGACTAGTTAGGACCAGTGGTTGAAAAATTGTGGTTTGGTGATAAAGCTCCCCCTAGTGTCAAAACTATACAACAGACCTTACCCCCAAATCAACCCAGTTCTTCCTGGCACTTAGGTCCATTTAGGCATAAAAGGAAAATGATCCATGAAATATTTTTTGCGTTATGTTACGGAAAACAGTGTTTTTTAATAAATTAAAAAAAACTCCCCCTAGTGAGTAAAATGTGAACTATTAGAGTAAATCACAATATATACAGGATAGAACTAGTTCAATCATGTATATATGAGTTATCGTGCTAAATATGAAGGATCTCGCCGCCGATGGATATGAGATATAAGTAAATAACCGGCTGCATCTGAAACAACTACAGCCCGGAGAAAAAAAGAGGGATTTCTTGACACCGGGAGGGTTCTGCTTCTGCAGGCCCGTGTTTTGACTCCGAGTGTCGTGGAGACGGAGATTTAGTCCGACACCGCTGATGCCAAGTGCTGCACTGCTGCATTGCTCTGCAGAAACATGGCACTGACTTCACATCAAAGCGGGAACTCAAACTGAAAAAAGGATTTTTTGGTTTTGTTTCATGAGTCAAGCATAAACAAGAAGAGTGACGCTTTATTAAAGATCGTAGAACTACATCCTGCAGACACTGACAGCGTCCCTGTCAGTCACTTCGCTCTTCTTCAGGGCGATTGGGACGCTTTAGAATAACGGCAATCGACCAGGATTAACCGTGTCAGCGACGAGGTTCAAATCCAGTATTTATTCAGTTTTTGACAGAATCTCTCAGCCGGAGTAAATCCCAGTAATAATAAGAATCATTTTTTGGGTCTCTGACATCACTGTGGGGATATTTTCACCACCATCCCATCTGGGAAGGTTCACTATTGTTCAACCATTTGAAGATAATGTGTCTCGCCGTGGATATCTGGAGGCCCAGAGTCTTAAAAAGAGCTTTTTAACCCTTCCTAGTCTGATGGATTTCACTCACTATCTTCCTAATCTATTCGGGAATTTCTTTTGATTTTGGCACAGTGTGCTACGGGTGAGACCTACGAGAAAACTCCCTGCCTCTGACAACGGTCAGGGCTGATAGTGTCCAGCTGGGACCAGTTATTAATGCAGATCTGTAGTTTTTATTTATATACCTGGAAAGTCGTGGAAATTATGGAATCATCATCGTCCGCCGCAGATCGATCGTGTGAACGCGTAACTCAAAAACCTCTTAATGGATTGCCTTCAAATTTTATACCCACATAGAACTTAGTGTGAGGAAGAACTGGAGTGATTTTGGGAAAAGGAGGTTGTACATTTCCAAATCTGGGGTGAGCTTTGGGCCCACTACTTCTATCTACGTTGTAAATGTCAAATTTTACTTGAAAAATTCTTATTTTACTCACTAGGGGGAGCGTTTCTACGATAAAGCCTATTTTTCAGAAACAACTTCCAAACCGTTTATCAGATTTAGTCCAAATTTGGCACATGTGAATCAATTAAAGAAAATCTATCTTGTATGTATCATTTAATATTTTTACTCACTAGGAGCAGCTTTCTTTTACAAAAGATTCCGTGGACACATTTCAGATTTCATTTAAAGGGGTTCAATCTTTTCGTGGGCCCAGTTTTGGATTTAGTTTCTGAGAGGTCAAATACTCAGTTGGTATTAGATTGAAATATACCCATTTTCCATGACAACTGTAAATACTGTGAAACATTATAGTGTTTATAAATTGTACTGCCCTTTAGATTCTGTGGTACTTTTAATATTCCGTACTTAGTATGACACGCTGCTCTTTGCTGCTGAAACACTTTAAATGTTCCAGCCGTGGGAACAAACAAAGGAATATCTAATCTTACATTTTTTTTCCTACCACAAATATAATCAACGTTTAAAGCATGTAAGTCGCGTTTACTCAGTTTGCCTTTGTTTGATTTCCTTTAAGATCAAAACACAATTTCTCGGTAGACGTATAGGAAAATGAAAGAAACCAGGAGGGGGTTAAATGCTTTTTAACAGCATCTTATGGATCAAAAGCAAGGAGGGGGGGATAAAATGAATTCAAGTAAACAGAGTCTAGATTTTCATGCAGTTTTTTTTTTTTAATTTTTACACTGATTACGGCTGAGATGCAGCAAATTCAAACATAATAGAAAATAATGAAGTAGAAAGTCACGTTGAGGGAAAACATTCACCTCGCTTAATTGCATTTATGCATTTCAATTATTGAAGGGAAATGAGATATTACGCCTTTTTTTTCCAGTTTTTCATTATTCTGCACACTGTTCTGTTAACTATTTAACCTTGTGGAGGAAAACAACAACAACAACAAAAATTGGAGAGCTTATTCCAAGACAAAGCCGCGGCCGCACGCGTGTGGACGTTCAGCCTTGTGTGTTCCGGCGCGTTCCGGTTGTTCTATTCATTTGAGGATCCATTCTGGCTGCTGAAGGAACCAGCAGCTTGGCTTGGAGCGCATCACCCTATAATTGTTCCTTGGTTCAAATCTGTCAAGACGTCGTTTCTATAGGTCTGCAGCCACTGTCACAAACCTTCGCCTGCAGCACCAAACGGGCTTTGCACTATTTTCCCCTCAACGTCTCGTATAACCAGCCTTTGTTCCTCGTAGCCCCCGTCTGGAGACGCCATTAGTGGCGACGGAGACGGTGATGTTTGCTGACAGCCTACGACTCCTCTGGTCAAGGAAGCGCCCTCCAGCCATCGGAGTGTCACACCGACCCCTTCCACTCTGAGTGAGCGCCGCCGCGGCTCCCCAAGTTCACCTTTGTTCTCGCCATCTGTAAAGCAGGGATGCTAATTGTGCGGCGGGGTCGGTGTTGGGCTGCACACCCCCCCCCACAACAGCCTTCAGAGCTGTGCCGCCGCGTAAAAGCTGCCAGGCCTTCTTGTCAAACATACTGTAGGAGAATCCGACACAGAAAATTAGGCGAGAGGGGAAGGAGGGTGGTGGTGGTGGTGGTAAGGGGGGGGTTCTTTGGGGGGCCGTCTCTCGTTTTGCTGCGTACGTGGCAGTTTTTGTCTTTGTGCTCCGTTCGCGACTTTTGTCATCATATTTGTGGCCGGCCTGTAAAAATATGCAGAGATTCCAAAAAGCTGCTGGCAGGGAGGATAAGAGCGAAGCTACATGGTCTGCTTGGAGGTGATAACTTAGCCTCAGCATAAATCAAACCCTTTTGTGGGGATTCAAATCATTTGTACAGTTTGGCGTCATGTTTTGAGGAGCAGCGGAAGAATTCGGAGGGAGGAAAAAAGAAAAAGAAAAAAGAATGTATGACGCCTCGGGGCTCCAACAAACGAAACGCTGGAGACGTGTCAAATGGTATCTTGCGTGTGAAATGTTTATGCTTTGATTTACCAGCATTACTGACTGACATAAAACACATTTTTACTCCTTGACTGAAGCATAACTGCAGGGTCTCCAACTCCCTCCCCACATCTACTGGATCACAAAGCAGAATTAGTGGTTGCCTTGATTTTTAGCCTGAAAGAAAAGAATAAATCAGCTTGTGGGTCATTTGTGGAGAATGTCATGAAACAACGCCACAAAACGCTCAAAGGCCTTTAATAGGGTGACTTGGCGGCGTCACAGTTGTGGGACCTTGGGCCCCGCTGTTTGCTTTAGGCACCGACGATTTCCATCAGGCTGCAGAGGCTCCATGCATCAGTGCCGGCTTGACACAAAATGGCAGCCCACTGCAGCGGACGGCCACAGATAACGCTCGCGTTGGCAGGGGGGGGGAGAACGGACGCATGAATTCAAAGCAGAATGTGTCTTATTGGCCGTTTGAAATCTGAGCCGTCATTTTTTTTTGCAGAGATAAAGCCGTCACAGAGGAGCGGACAAAAAAAAAAAAAAAAAATCACATTTCCAGATGATGTGCTGTCGGCGGCTCAGCTTCCACTAATGAACGAGGAGAGCTAAGATAGGACACCGAGTAATATAATGGAATCTGAAAGGTGAGGCAAGCCTGATGAAAGAAGCACAAGTGAAAAAGAGAGCCTTAGAAATCTCATCCCAAGAAGTGAGAAGTCAGTTTCCGACACATGATACTGGTTTGTTTCACAATTTTAGTTTGAAGCCTGGAGGACAGGTGAGGAAATAAATCCTCTTCTTAAAACCTGGACAGGGACTTGAAGACGTCTCTAATGCTGATTAGAGTCCCGATTCCCCCCCCCTCTCACTCTCTCTCTCTCTCTCACGCACTCTCTCTCACACAGTCTCAAACTCTCTCTCTCACACACACTCTCTCTCTCTCACGCACTCTCTCTCACACACACTCTCTCTCACTCACACACTCTCTCTCACTCACACTCTCTCTCACTCACACACACTCTCTCACTCACACACTCTCTCTCTCTCACTCACACTCTCTCACTCTCTCTCTCTCTCTCTCTCTCTCTCTCTCTCACTCACACACACTCTCTCACTCACACTCTCTCTCTCTCACTCACACACACTCTCTCTCTCTCAGTCACACACACTCTCTCTCTCTCACTCACACACACTCTCTCACTCACACTCTCTCTCTCACTCACACACACTCTCTCTCTCTCACTCACACACACTCTCTCTCTCTCACTCACACACACTCTCTCTCTCTCTCACTCACACACACTCTCTCTCTCACTCACACACACTCTCTCTCTCTCTCTCACTCACACACACTCTCTCTCTCTCTCTCACTCACACACACTCTCTCTCTCTCTCACACTCACAAAATGAATCCAAGTGAAATATCTCATCTAGAAAACTTTTATAGTATTTAGTAATTATTTGAGTGAAAGTGTCGGTTGATCCAAATGGAGAAATAAGAAAATCAAACAAATTGCTTCGTTAACGATTCAGCCGGAAACCAATCTGTCAAATCTGCCAAAGTTTTCAGTCGGCTGATTTAAAATGAAAAATCAGATTTTTACAATTCCTACAGCGGCGTTCCATTAACGTGTTCTGGGGATGATTCAGGGACGGGGTCCGAAGTCCGGCTCTGAGAAACTCGTGAGAGATGAAAAGAAAAAGATGATTCATCACACTTGAGATTTTTCTAGGGGTCCTTCAGTCACTGACTGACTCCAACACACGACATCTTCTTTCCCGTAAATGAGGAGCATGAGATGATGAAGAGGACACGATGCACTCTGTGTACCTACAGGTAACAGGTAAGTATGAAGAGTGTAAATATTAGTAAAACATGACAAAACACACAAAAACCGGTGTGTTCTGTTTTAAATGCGTGGAGACCCTTGGTCAGAAGTGGATTACAGGTTATGAGGCTGTTCAGTTCGGTCAGGAAGACATTCATCATTCCATCCTGTCGTCAACGCTATCAGCTTTCCCAACAGCAGGTCACACCTTTTTATAAAAGTGCAGAGACTGCATTTCTTTTGGCGGATCATCGATCACAGATATTTATAAAGTCTTTCCTTTGAAGTTTTGAAATCACAATGAGTGATATATCTTAAGCGTTCTCATTTTGAAGTACTACAGTGGAAGTAAGGCTGGTCAGCATTGTGTTTGTATTCTGACTTGTTGAAAATGAATGTACTCCCCGCCATGCGTTTCTGAAACCAACTGTATGACATTTAGAAGTGAAAATAAAACTTTCTTAGCCTCGTTCAGTCCTTCGTATGTTCTATGTTGGTTTTGTTCAGGGACTTCGGAGCTCGTAGCTAGCTCTGTATGGTCCCTAGCTTAAGCCACTATGCTAACGTTAGCCTGTGAAACACATGTTCACATTGAAGGCGCTGCTCATTTTTAGCGGTTTTATAACATCCATAGTCAAACCAAAGTCGCGAGTAGTGAAAAGCACACACGGTCAATAACACGGCAGACACGATCGCAGTTTTTGCGTCATTTCCTGGTTGGATGCCGTTTTCACAGAACGACTCGAGAACCCATCAGCGTTAAGATTCTCCAAACGTCAGACTTCGGCAGGACGTTTATGCGAAAATGGAGCAAAAGGTGAGAAAAACAGAGCTGCCTCTGGATAATACTGCGAACTCTCATACGGAGAAGTTACGGTTTTCTGCAAGAATATTTAGCATTTATCATTCTAAAGAGTACATAGATGCAAAAAAAACTTTGAGAACCTCTATTCTAGCTCTTTTACGATACCGTTACGCAAACTCTCCTCCTTTCCTTCAGCTCTGGATCTTCAAAGATTAAACAACATCATTCATGCCTCGCGGTCATCAGCCACCACCGCCAACAGTATCCAGACTCCAAAAAGGATATATCTTTCTGCTGCTGAGGGCAGATGCCCCCCCAATCACCGAGTCCCTGAAGAGTCTAAGCTCCGAAGACTATCTGACTCACTAATTACCACAGACCATCTGCTGTAATAAAACTGACTCTCTCCATTGGAATACAGTAATATTTGCTAATTTAAGGTTGCTGTTCAGTTTATGAGGATGTAGATGAACAATAAAAAAAAAGCAATGAAGTTGCAGCTCTGGAGGTAAATGAATCCAGGCCCGACCAAAGCTACACGCCTGAGGAGGCAGATCTATTCGGATTTATCTAAATAACCAATTCGCCGCTTCCTGCTCGAATATTTCTCCTTTCTTTGCTACGTTTTTTTTTTTTTTCCTCGCCTTCCAATCCGATTTAGATACCGACATAAAAACAAGAGGAGGGATCTTCTTCCTTAGACCCGCAGGAGGGAGCAGAACAAATAAAATCGGACCTTGCTTTCTACTCAAATAAACCCCCCGGAAAAGGCCGTTCATCGAGAGGGCTTGGTCCCCCCGTCAATCCCCACGTCACTCCGCATCCGTCTGAGCCGGCGGATCATCCCGGTGCCAAGAAAAGTGGACCAGGGGTGAAAAATCTCCCTCAGAGCCAAGATGAGACAACCGTAAAATAAATATATGAAGAAGGGCGTCTGTAGCTCAATGGGGTAGAGCGTCCGTCGCCCAATTAGAAGATCGGCAGGTCGGCAGTTCAAGACCCACCTGTCAGCAAGACCCCGAACCCCAAACTGCTCCTCGGCGATGCAGTTAGCTGCCCGCTGCTCCTCAGGGATGGGTTAAATGCAGAGAACCAATTTCGCTACGATATGAGACAAATAAATGTTTCTTCTTCTTCTAAAGAATATAAAACAGGGATATTAACACTAACGGCCGGAGATGAACCTCAATATTCGACATGTGACGTTGCTTGATTTTGAAATGTTGTGCAGCCGAGTCCGATGGAGAGAGTCCTTTATGAATAGACCGTGGTATCCGACTGAATTAAACTCTAACTATTTGATTATGCTACACATTGGACGCCATTCTCCTTTGGAAGTAAAAGTGAAATCCAAACTTTCAGTCAGCTAGAAAACATCCTTGTGTTTTTAACTTCTGAAGCAAGGACACAGTCGTTGTGTATTTGTTGTAGAGGTGGGGAAACATACTGCGACCTGCTGTCTCTTGATTTATCGCCGACATAAAAGCATTGATTTCATGGCTCCGCCACAAAGTTGAACAGAAAATTTAAAACTCACATTCTGAAGCCTTTTGAATATATCTAATTATTTTTTCAGAGCCGTGCGTTGGTAGTGAGGGCGCTTGGTGGATAGGTCACCGATCGTCATCAAAAGTTTCATCCCTATGCAAATTAGAATCAAAACCAGCCAACGGCCGCTAAAATACAATAACATCCTGTTAGACTCCGACAGCGTGTCGATCTTCAAAAAAAAAAAAGCCAGGGTTGAAAGAAAAGACAAACCCTGAAGACAAATAAAGATTTAAAACAATGTAAACACTCGATTCAAAGTGAATTCAAGACTAGAGGGGAACCGATTGATTGGCTGGACCTGGTTTGATGACATAGGAACCAAGTGGACGGTCGGGTTCGTATCTGGTGCATGAAATCAATTTAAGGTCACAGAGGTTGAAGATGGAGATTCGTTTCTGGTTGATTCCATGAATTAGGAGCTGAAGAGTGAAAAGCTTTCATTCACAATCCTGTTTGGACTTTTTATCAGAATCAGAATCAGCTTTATTGGCCATCCGGTTAACCGAGCTCTCCCAGAACCTGATATAAATAATTATAAAATAAATGGACACGGTACTAAACAAATATACTACGTACTGAAAAGCATCTCTAGACAAACGTCACGATTTAAATATATCCGTCTTCAACTTTTGAACTTTCAACTTTTAGCACTTTGAGATTTGATCCAAATTTAAAGTTATAAATCAAATGTATTATTATTTATTATTATTATTATTATCTTAAGAAAGAAGATAAGTAAGAGGGAACTTTTCCCAGAGTGGTTTTGAATATGAATTATTATTCAAATTAGTAATAAACCTCCGCGTTGTAAGTGGTCATAATGTTATGGCTGATCCTTAAAGTCACTCTCAAATAATAGAAACTGAGTTCCTGTCAATGTTTAACTGATTCATTCTAATACGGGAACCCATCCATTCATTTCACGTAACTGCTGAGCCTTTTCAGGGTCGCAGGGGGGCTGGAGCCTAACCCAGCTGACAATGGGAAGGAGGCGGGGCAAACCGAGGACAGTTGGCCCGTTCATCACAGAGACATGAGGACAGTCAGCCATTCGTGCTCAGAGCACAGAGGAGAAGTTCGCAGGTTAATGATTGTTGTCTTCCAGTTAAAGACGATGAAACAGGCCGGAGGAGGAAGAGGAGGCTTGAAACGTCTCGAGGAAGGATTACACGGCGCTCGCTCGTCACCGACTTCTCAGCCACAATTAGATTGTCAAAACTGGGAATAATTGAGATGACTTATTCTCTGTCGCCTCTTCGGCCCATGAGTGATGGGACGCTCTGGATCGGGAGTTAAGAATTTGCTGGAGTGACTCTAAAATAAAAGACGGATGAAGTCATTAGAGGAGCCGTTAACAATATTGCGAGAGCCAAGCGCCGTCAGAGGCCAGCCTCCATTCAATCACCGCTAGAAATTGGACACCTACTCGGATTCATTAAATGACAGGCACATCAAAGGAAAAGTCCTGTTTATCGCCAACCAGATGTCTGGCCTCCTCTTTAAAAGAAAAATCAATTAAAAGCCCCCGAACTGAACTTCATTGTTTTCCACCGGATTAGTTGCAGATTGCCGACTCCCAAAAAGGCGCCATCACGATCGATAATTTGTTAAAAGCACGTCTAAGTCTCATACGCAATTAAACTAAAAGTGCATCCGTCGGGCCGGAGTGGGAACGCGGCGGCGGGGGAGGCGTCACGCTGCCTTTCTGACAGAGGAGGCTGCCTTACGACTAACACCTTCTGCAATAACTCTTCTATCCGCCCACGCCGGACTTTTCTGCTGATATCAGTTCATGTCCATCATCTGAATGCAGCCGGCAGACTCATCCACAGACCCGTTGTGCTCTTGGCGAAAGGTATCTCAGCGTAGGCGACCTCTTGATGCTCGATGCAAAGTTTTTCTATGAACGGATTGTTTTTTGAGAGGGGGGGAGGAGTTATATTTTTTGGGCTGATGACATCATTATTTTTAAGATGTGATCTATGTCAGACTCCGACCAGCTGGAGAGCTCAGTGGGTTACACCACGGACTTTGGGGTCAAAAGAGGGCGTGGCTGAAATCCAGTGTGGACCATTAGGTAAGGTCCATAGTGCCACCGGCCCACATCTGGTTCTGGTCCCACGCCCGGATACATGGGAGGTTTCTGTCAGGTGGGTCATCCGACGTCACAAGCAAAGGAACATGGAAGCCTTTGAACACTTTCGGTTTATAGTAAAAGTATTTACAGATCTGATGGTTTGGACTCCATGTGTTCTGTTCACACCGCCATGAAAGAGGCACATATGTGCAAAGAAACTAAATAAAACCAGACGTGGGAAACTTTTTCCTGCGGTTTGAACGTAGCTGTTTTATTAGAAACAGTTGAGACACAGAATTTGTCTGAACGTAAGTCCAAGTGGGCAAAGCCTTGTTCCTTCCATCAGACAGGACCGCCTGCAAATCCAGCATCCGAGACCACCCTCCGAGGCGATAAATGATTAAAGAAAATGTTAAAGAAAATAACTCCAGTGCCCCTCAGGAGAGAGTCCTAAGAAAATTAAACCCAGCCGCATCAGAACCGGACTCACCAGCCAACGGATACAATGAATATTTAAATCTGGAGGACGCGGTTTGTGATTTGGATCAAAATGAACACGGTCAAATATGGTAACCCCCTGAATGGGCCTGATGCTTTTCATTAATATTCATGCATTCTTCCCCGAAAAGTTAGAGAAAAATGTCGTGAAACTTCTTATTTCACAACGTTCAAAGACAAAGAACAACAAAGAAATTAATGGAGCTGCTCAAATTGAATATTTTCCATTTCCGAATAAGTGTGGTTACACGATTGCGTTTAAATTAACCAGATTTTTACCTTTTAACCGTCAATATTGGAGCGTCTGGCGTCGTATTTGTGCCTCATCGCTGAACGTTTAGGGGGATTTATCCTGCACTAAACAAAATAAAAAAAAGGGTTCCTGCAAAATGACTTACAAGCGAAACGCAAAAATACTACGATTATAATATTAGCAAAAATAATATTTATTACAACATTTCAATACTAGACCTTCATCAGGCTTTTTACAATATTTTTTTCGCCTGATGAAGGTATTCTAGAAATTCTTCAATTTTTTGTTTTTTTAAATTCTGATACTTATTTCTAACCAATGCAAAAGAAAATTAAACGTGAAAAATATTTGTTAGTGATAAATGTGCCAGAAATTTTTCATCATGTTCATGACAAAAAGCCTGATTCATTAATCTAACACCTTATTTTATTTATTTTTTCAATAATCAATCCAAATTAACAGATTTGTTTGACAACTATAATATAAACGTACGTAAACCAGAAAGGTAAAAATCGTGACGAGCCGTAATCACGCAAGATTCATGGAAATCTGTGGAGGGAATTATTTTTTTTTGCATAATCCTGCTGGCAAAACAGGAAAGAAAAGTACGCGGGTGAAATCGGAACCTCTTTGACGGAGATAACAAATGAGCCGGAAAACTCTGTCCTCTGTTCGAGGCCGTAAAGATGTGAGGGGAAAGTTATCTGACCGGCGAATCAAGGATTCTGTAAAAACTCCAGGCTGGAGAGGAGATAGTTTTTCTCTTTTCAACCCAACAGACCAAAGTGTGTAGATATATTTCACAAGGAAATGAAAATGGTTGGAAATCAGCATTTAGGCCTAAAGCAACGAATTACAAGTCGCCTTGACAAAAGGAAAGAGTTTTTCTTATAAGAATGCCCACAAAGTGGACTATTTGGATCCTCGGATCGGCTGTTCAGGAAACCCTGGCAACGGTGACTTAAAGCAGTCTCCTCTGGAAACTTAAATAGATATCCATCATATCTTAAGTACATAAAAATCATGTCTGAGACATAAACCAGACGCTCTTTTTGTACTTTTCATCGACTTCAAAGCTAGTAGAAAAATAATCAGTCTTATAACAACTACGGTTGGCAGCAAGTAAAGTAATAGAGTATTTAGGAAGGTCGATTAAAACAACATTAAAATCATGAAACACCATAAACTGTCTGATTAAAATGATTTAAACAGATATTTAGAAGAGTATTTAAAGAAATGAAAGATTAAGTTACGACAGTGTAACAACTGTGTAATTAACTGATTGATTTAAAGGCGGCGGCAAACAGAGGTCTTCGACCTTGATTTAAAAGTCCAAGCAGAACCTCTGGGTTTGTTCCAGGTATGCCCCAGATGAACCATCCAGACGACCTGAGGGGTCCGGATGGTTCACAAAGAAGCAGCAGATCAGAAAATGATTTTGGCCTCCTGTAAAAACGTAGTTGAGATCAGTGAAGACAGAAAATGTTACTGCCTGGATAAAGAGGCGCAACGATGCAGATTTTTATAACGTTTGACCTTCTTTTAAGTCTTAAAAACCACCATGAGTAATGTATTTTAAGTGCTCTTACTTTGATGGATTACACTGGTAGTAAAGGTTGTTGGGCATTGTGTATGTGTTCTGACCTGTTGGAATGAATCTACTGCGTTTCTTAAACCATTATGACATTTCAAAGTGAATATAAAACTTCGTACGCCTCGTTCAGTCCCTCAATCGTTATATCTTGGGGGTTTTTTCGGGGACTTCTTGGCTCGTGACTGTCTCTGTGCTTTCGCTAGCTTTAGCCGCTATGCCAACATGAGCTTCTTGAAACTTGCTACGTTCGCTGTTGTCGTGTGATTTTGTGGATTAGATTCAAAATTTAAACTATAACTCCAACAGTTAAATCATGAGTCTAATATTATTTGACTTTGATTCAATCATACAAAAGTATTTTTATTCTGAAAAGTAAATACATCGTATAATTCCTTCATTTTCTGAGAATGCGATAAAAAAAAATGTAATTTTGAAATATACTGCAATACACTGAAATACGGCACAATCAAATTATTTATCTACATAATATTATTAAATCCCTGTGAAAGGGTCCGTATTCTGATTCAGCATGAATGAATGAATGAATGAATGGTCAGCGGACGTCTAAAAGCATCGCAGCCATAATCAAGATCAGAGTGAGGTGAGCTGTTTCAAAAAAAAGAAGAAGAAGAAGAAGAAGCAGGAGTGAGGAGCCGGATTCCTCGGGATTAATCTCTCCGGCAGTGACGACTGGAATGTGTTTTTCCGAGAGCTTAAGGTTTCTGATGGCCTTGCCGGAGAAAATGTGTTGCTTAGCTCCGAGCTTTGAATCGGTAATGTTCAGACCTCATTTCAAATCTGGGGGGGGGGGCAAACAGTGAACGCAGGGACGTACATAGATCATAGAAAGGCCGTTCTCTCGCTGCTGCACATTTCTGCGGATGATGAATTGCTCCATGTTTTGCGGGAATCAAGTTTCTCGACGCGGCGTCGGGTGTTCAGTTTTTTTAAGCGCGAGAAGGCGACCAAAAGAATGAAACGACATTAGTGGCGTTGTGTCGATACTGAATTATTAACAAGCAAACTGCTGAACACAGCATTTTATTTTAGGTTTTTTTTAACCTTACATCACGGAACATGCTGTCTGGGCTTGACTGTTTGCCGCCGTCGCCGCCGCCCCCTCCGCCTCTGTTGACTCAGTTGAATTGCCTGCCTCGGGCGCCGGCGCCTGGACACATACACATAATTAGGAAAGGTCACTGTGCCTCCTGTCCTGTCAACAAAATCACTTCAAGATGACAAATTCTGGCTCCGGCTGAGCCAGACCTTTTTTTCTCGGATACCCTTGCCAATCAAGCGCCAGCGGGGCCGTCTGGGTAGCCTCAGGTGATTACTAATTATGTCTTCTACATGCCACGCTAAACAGGGCTAAGCATGACAATGAGCCGCGTAATTGGTCGGAGGTGTGCTTTTTCTCTTCAAGGTTGAGGGGACGGACAAAAGCGTCATTATCTCGTAGCGTTTGACGACGAGCTGTCGGCGGGAGGGCCTCAAATAAGACCGGCGCCCCCGTAAGATTACCGCAAAGTGCGGGAAAACGTAGCGTATAATCAGCCACCGCGAAGCCGACGGCCTTTAAATCAGATAAGAGTTTACACAAAGACGTTAAAAGTGATCAAATCTGCCAGGCGCCTGCTGCTCGCGTTCAGTGACCTTCACGCCGTCTCAGAGCTCCTTCCTCCACACCAACCGCTGCAGACTTTCCATCCAGTGCGCCGTATGATGAAGTGGAAGTGGCTTTCGCATCGCTCCCTGGTGGCCTTACTAAGAAACTATTAATCTATGGCTCTCCATATTGCATTCGGATCCGTTTCTCCCCCCCACCCCCCAGCTGCCACCTGGCCTGAAAAAGGGCCAGAAGAGGACCCAGAGGATTGGACTCTCTTATTATGAGCTGCAGCAGAACACCTCTGGGTTTCTAAGCACTTCCTCTGACTGTGACTGATGGCCAATTAACCGTTTGAGGAGGAGTATTGATCACTTGGAGAACCGAGGAAGAATCAGAACCATCTCTGAACCCTCCATCGTTCTGAGCGGGCCGCACATCTTTATAATAAAAACAAACAGCACCGAGGAATAATTAGGTTTATCTTGATTATACAAGATGCTCAGCCACAACATTACAACCAGTGACTCACGTAAATGAACAATTTAAAGGACAGTTTTAAATGACAGTTTTCCGGTCTAAAGTGTAAAAGATAAGAGGGGCGTGTTGCTACTATGGTGTGGCAAGTCTGGACCAATCACAACATCCCATTTTACCCTCGTCCATGTCACCGTACAGCAGCATGAGAAATGTACAACTGGAGTCTGGAGTTCACTCCACATGGGATCTTTATAACCATAAACCACCTAAACCAGGATGGACCACGTAGTAAACCAGTACCACCTGTGTCTCATCAGCTCCAGGATGGACCACGTAGTAAACCAGTACCACTGGTGTCTCATCAGCTCCAGGATGGACCACGTAGTAAACCAGTAGCACTGGTGTCTCATCAGCTCCAGGATGGACCACGTAGTAAACCAGTAGCACTGGTGTCTCATCAGCTCCAGCATGGACCACGTAGTAAACCAGTTGTACTGTGTAGAATATACAACAATCAGCCAAAACTGGTTTTAATGTTGTGGCAGATTTGTGTGTGTGTGTGTGTGTGTGTGTGTGTGTCAGCTGTTAGAACCCTGATTTCAGGTCTGTGTTAGAAAGCGATTCAGACAAGACCAGTAAGAAGAGCTCAGAATCCATCCCTAACTTCTTCACCTTGTTCTTTCTAATAAACCGTTACTGTTGAGGAATAAAGTGATGATTGACAGCCATCAATGTGTCGCTGTCACTCCCTCCTAAACGACCACATCCGGTCTCAGAAAATGTTTCAACATTCGTTTCCAAAACATACACGTGGCGTCCGGCACATCAACCTCGACCTTGGGATCACGTGATTTTAGCCGAGCTGGAACACCTCCTAGCGAGAGAACACATTGGCATCCGAGGTCTAAGGTCAGCTTTCATGTTCTTTCTCTCTGGAGGGCTGGTTTGGAGAAGTGACCCAGGAAAAAAAACACATTCGATCCGTCCCTGCAGGGGAAAAGATTCGGCGCTCGGGTCAACAAGCGCTCCCCGACTTCTCATTGGCCGGACGGAGCATCCGAGGGTCAGCGCTGCCACATGATGGCCGGCAGCGGGAGAAACACAACAGCAGAGATTAAGGCCAAATCTCCAAACCCCTGATATAATGTCAGATGCTCAGGCCTTCTGCGCATTACAGACCAGATTCCCATAGAAACACAGGCTAATCTCATCCCACCTCAGACATGAAAGGTCAGCTTTTTAATACCTAGATAGAGAAGATCAGACAGAGGCTCGGCTCGGCTGAACCGGAGCCACATATCAGGAGGGGAAACCTCAAACCCGACGAGATCTCACACAGACCTGAATCCTAGGAAGGTAGTAATTGAAATAAAAGGGCAGAGTTTGACAGAGATTTAGTGCCTTTGCAGGGTCTCTGCACAGACTGCAGAAAACCACAGCCGACTCCTCCCCTCTGCACGGTTCATCCTCCCCGCGTCCTCGCCGCCAGCGCCGCCGCAAGCGTCCTTCCTCTGCTCCTTAAGATTCCCATTTGCAAATGATAAGCAGAGAGACGTAGCCTTCTGAAAGATAAGGTGCCTGGACATTTGTCACCAAATGGAGCGAGCGGCTCCACTCTTTAAAGCCGACCTGTGTTGACACGCACTGTTTACCTTTCATTCATTTATTCTCAACTTTAATCCCCGCCTCCATTAATCACCGCAGCACAAACTGAAGAAATGACGTATTGCCAGAAGAAGGCGGGGAGGATTCATGCGGCCCGTCCGTATTATTTCTTTCAGACATATTAATGTGATGAATAGAGAATAAAAAAATGTTTACGTTTATCGCATCTGTCCTGCAAATAAGAAACGCGAACTCTTTTCACTGTTAATCCTGCAAACGGCATAAAATGAATAAAAGTATCTAAACTCAACCTTCTTTTTTTTCTTTCTTTTTTTCAATTCTTCATCTTGGCCGATCACCGATTTTTATAAAAGTCGGATCGGCCGATTCCGATTTTTTTGTAGCCATGGAGTCATACGTCCATTACCTGAAGCGTTTGATGTGAAAACAACGTATAATTTTTTTTTTTTATTATCTCATATACACCATGCAGTACCCCGATGAACCCCCAGGGGTTCACCTACCCCACATTGGGAAACAGTGCTGGATACAATATGCTTATCACTATGTGAGGGTCAGGAGTTTGAAAATAAATAATTAACTAAGCCCCGCCCCCTCCAGACCTCCTCCTGTCGTCTGATTCGTCTCAATCCGTCTCTCACGACTGGAGGGAACAAAAGCTCGTAAATCATATCACTTCCCTTTAAAAGACCATATCCCTGCAAATACAGCGCCATCATCTGCCATGCATTAGCAATACGACAGAAACAAAGTGCTTTTAAATTCCTCTGACCAGAAGGCAATTTCCCCCGATAAATTATGTTAATTTCAGCTTTCACTTTTCTTATCACATCCTTTAGTGAGTCAATGAGGAGAAACAAAACTGGCTACAAGAAAGAGACAATTCCAGAATGAATCACGTTACGATGAAGAGACATCTGGCAGAAAAAAATAAAAGAAAGAAGAAGAAAAAAAAAAACGCCATTTGTGTCCATCTAGTCTGGGATGTGACGTCACAAACTACTGGATTACGCAACAGAGTTTGTCATTAAACCGCCACCTCCTTGCATCATGGTGAGGTCCGCTCCCTCCGGAGGAGCCTCGGAGGTGACTGTGCACACAAGAAGCCAAGTGCCTGATAACAAATCCCACGCTCCCTCGCTTCGGCAGACAACAATTGCGTGGCAACGCTCTCATTTGCCGAGAGGGGAAAAAAAACAGAACAAATCAACAATGCCGGGATTAAAAGCTGTGTTTTTGATGGCATTTCATGAAGTAACGAGGGACTCACAAAGGGCAGCAGACTAACAGGAGAGAGAGAGAGAGAGAGAGAGAGACAAAGAGAGAGAGAGAGAGAAAGAAAAAGAGAGAGTATGAAACGACTTGGAATCATTTGCAGACATGGCATCTAACCCACGTATGTAAATCTCTGTGGGAGCAACACATTCGAATACACACACACACACACACACACACACACACACACACACACACACACACACACACACACACACACACACACACACACACACACACACACACACACACACACACAGCAGTACACTTCTTTGTTCCTGAGGCTGAGAGGATGCCTAACCCCTCAGTCCGACCGTCAGATCACTCACAACACCGTAAGAGCAAAAGTGCTCTGCTAGCTCAAATGTTGATTGACAGGCCAACCTTTATTACTGACTGAGGTATGTTTTTCTCTGGAAAAAGAAAGAAAAAAAAAAAAAGAGACAAAGAAAAAGACAAGCCAGCTTTTGATAAAGACAAATGCTGAGTCAGCGCGTTTCCTCCTACAGAGGATGGTTTGACTGATCTCTACTAAGACCGGAGCCGCACTGATGTGGAGAGAATTGGAAACCAAATTGCCTTTCCGATCCGTCCGCGGCGCATCGCAGAACTCAGTCCTGTGAAGTAACGTGTCAGCTGTGATGGGACCTCAGAAGGATCCTGGTTCTGACCTATAGGTGTGCGCCACATGTGTGTGTGTGCGTGGCTACCTGAAAGGAGAAGGAAGAATAACGCAGATTTCAACGCCGTCCCGTCATTCATCTATTCCAGGAAGTGACTCATCCAGGGTCAAAAAAAATAATTGAGTGAAAGGCATGGACCTACCCCCGACCTGACTTCCTGTCCATCACAGACTGAACAAAGAAAGACGCCAACAGCATCACACCTCTATAATAATCCAACAACCCACAAATGGAGTCTCTTGAAACACGACTTGAGGGGGAAAACGCTCAGAACCGAACCGGTACCACACCCGCGTACAAGTAACCCCCCCCATCAAAACAAACCAGTTTCAACACGAATCATAAAACGACTTGTAAATACCGCCGCCATGCTATACCCACTTAGCTTGATGTATGACTTCCCCGGAGCCTGGTTGTTTACTTACTCCTAACATATTCATAATTATATACTAATTAATGCAAGAGAAAAGCCCCTTAATTCAACATCTCCGTGTCCTAAAGCAAGAGACACAATTACACCAACTTTAACATGTTTGCCTTCCGTACAAATCAAAGTTAACAGCGTGGAAACAAGGCGAACGATGCGAGGCGTTGTGAGGGAGATATTTAGCAACAAGGAGAGAATGGGTTCCGTGAGTGTCGGGTGTTTTATTTAAGCCGATCAGTTGGTGTGTGTGTGTGTGGCACAGCAGTAACCTGGATTATTCAGGGTCGTCGGGCAGCACAGAGTAAAAGAGGTGTGTGTGTGTGAATGTGTGAATGAATACCCTGGCCTGAAAATTAAAACCGCACTTCAGGTGTATCACACTATAATTATTATGAGAATAAATGTCACTAGACATCAAGAGGAGACCAAAGGAAGTTCATGAGGGTTAAACCGGCTATTTTAAACAGCTTATTTGTGCCAGTTTAGGACAACAGTTTGTCCAGTCAGCGATCTCCTACGGAAGACAAATAGCCCCACACTAATAACTTCTTTTCTTTTTTTTAAAAAACACTTTGAAGTCAGACATCAAAGTGAGAATTCTGACAGTCATGTGATTTCCAGCATCGTATTTCTGCGTATCATCATTGTAGCATGAGAGAATGAAGTCAGAATTTTGACAGCTTTGGCCGTATTCTCCAAAAAGAAATGTTTTTAGAATAACAGAGTCAGAATTTGGATTTTACTCTGATGTTCAAAAGGAAAAAAATTAAAAATCGGACTTTCGCAGTTAAAATTGTGACTTTATTCTAAGAATTCTTAAACAATTCAAACAATTTATTCTGAGAAATCTTTCTTTGGGGTCAATCATTCCCAAAAAAAACCCTCTGCCCCCCCCCCCAGAACAATCTCAATTAAGTCAGAGTTTTGACTGTATCCTCTAAAATAATTCTGGCCCTGAAAATCTGAACTTTTGACTTTATGATCTGAATTACCCAAAAACTCTGACTTTAAAGTAAGAATTCGGACTTTATTTGCTCATCTCAGGGCTCTTAGATTCTAATTTCCTCTTCATGGGCAGAATCCTGACATTTTTTTTTCACATTTATTGATATATTTACTGCAGAATTCTGAGAAAGGAGCCAGAAAATTTGACTTAAGAATCAAAGAAATTCTGACTATAGGGTCAGAATTCTCACATTATTCAGAGATCGAGCCAGAATTCTAAAGGAGGGGGGGGTTTAAAAAAAAAAAACAACAAGCATGTAGCCCTCATCTTCCTCTGTATACTTCATCTCACCTTCATGGTGACTCTTTTATCCACTATTTGTATGCGATCGCCACCATCTATAAGGTAAATGTAAGTCATGGCTGGGAGGAACTGCTGTCCTCGTTCTGTGGAGCTGACACCACCAACATGCTGCTGCAGAGGCTGCAGGAATGAACGCAGACTCTCATCTGAAGCCACACACACCTCAAAGATCTACCAAACTGACTCCATGAAAGGATATTTTCAACAAATCCACTGAAGGCTGCAGGAGGCAGTGTGGAAGGAGAGGAGTGGTAGTGAGAAGTGGCTTTTCTATTGTTTCAGCTCTAAGCAGGTGTAAATCCCAACCTCCCCCCCTCCTCCTTGCAGAAAACATGCAGGAGCTCCTGATATATCCAATATAGAAAACCTCCGGGGTGATGATGGGTGACATCTGCTGCAAGTTTTAACCTTGATGTACGTCACGTGCAACCTTAAGAGTCGGAGGCTGATTGACTTTAAGTGGTGGCAGCGAATTGTGGAATTATGATCACGCCATGTCACCACAGTATGAGATCTTAATGTGCTTAAATGGGAGAAAAAAACAACAACAACATTTTGATGAGACTCACCGGTGATAGTGAAACCAGAGAAGAGGAGCACGAGGAGGATCGCGGAAATGAACCTCCAGCGGACAAAGGCGCCCAGAAGTAAGGACATCTTCCCGGTTTTATCTCTCTTAACTTTCAACAAAAAAAAAAAGAAGAAGAAGAAAAAAAAAAAAAAAGGCAAGGATCGGAGAAGATTCGCGGGGAACAAGCAGGTTGTTCGAAGCTCCGGAGAGAGTCCTCTGCAGCTCTGGTCACAGTCCCTTCTCCTCAGCGCATATCCTCTGGCCCTAGCGTGGACATGAAGATCCTGGTCGTGCGCCTGGGCTGCTCACAAACACGCATCACAGGTGTGGTAGCCTAATGAGCCTCTTCCTCGCTCCTCCGCCGGATGATGATCTCTATTCCTGCAGATCCCGTCCACAAACTCTGCCCCCGACTCCCTGCGCAGAGGAGGCATGCACTTTGTGTCGCTTCGTGTCACTTTGCAGAGATAACACCTCCTCCTAATATGGAAATTGTAGGAATTGGCACGAGAGGGGGAAACATCTGCTTGCACAGCAATGCTGGAGTGATATTCGGGGAGCAGAGCTGGAGACGCTGCGATGAAGCGGCGTCGCAAAACCCGGAGCGGATCCTGCGTGCTCGCTGGAGCCGGAGCGTCCTCCTCGGCGTGTCCTGCTGTTATGTCTTCTTTCTCGCAGGCGCAGATTTACATACATCGAATAAGCATAACTAAGCACATGTTGGCGCAAGGGAAGAATGGAGTCGATTTCATCCAATGCTCTTGCAAGTGTGCTTTTCATATCTGCTGCCTTACATGAAAATGATGGATATGACATTCAGGCCTGTGTGATGGGAATCAGAAGGATGCTTTGCATACAAATTCACACGGATCACATATGCATGTCGTTCCTTTTCTGTTGAATGTACACCTCAGCTTTGTCTTGGGCTTTGGGCTGTCTGCTGCAGCACATCAGCGCACTGTAAAAATGAAAAGGTTACACGATCTCCTGATTTCAAGACAAATGGAAGTTTTGAGGCAAAAACTCAAACTCTGGCGTAAAACCAAATGCTCAAATGAATAAAGGAAAATGAGAAGTGACAACTTAAAAGTAGTTGTCATGTACCAGCAGCCTCTGTTTTTTTATTTTGTCTCATTGTTAATTAACATATTGTAAAATATTTGACCACGCCTTAAAATGTGAACTTGACAAGTTGTAGTTGCAAAGTTTCGCATTCTTTAAATAAATTGTCTTATCATATAATTATTATTAAAGACACAATAATCAATCAGTTACGTTAAGAATAATTTAATGTTTTTTTTAAATTATGAGTGAAATTGAAATACATTTGTAAATTAAAGATTACTAAGAGAAATGTTCTTAGCTAAACTGCTACAAAATACGTTATTAGAATTCTCAACATATTCAGTTTTGCAATGTAAATTTTTGTAAAAGAAAAAAAAAGAAAGAAAGAAAAAAAAAAGCACTTTATATAACTATTTAGATAAAGTTTTTTTTTGGCTTCTGATGATTAAATTTACATGAACAATCCATACTAACTTTTAAAAAGCTTCACCCACTCAATGCAATGTCACGCACCACCTACACTACTTCCTGTTTTCAAAAATGTTATTGGAAAGAACATTAGAAAAAGGTTTTCATCATTTATAGGTTTTATTCATATTGCTAAACAAGGTTAAAAAAAAAAACAACAACATGAAATATAGCATGATAAAAAAAAAAACACAATACCGGTAATTCTACAACTGTAGGCTGAAAATAAAATAGGTTGGGAAACACATCAGATGCTCAACAGCCCAGACGAGACAGTTTATGGGCTTCGAGCACAAAGGATCGCACTCACGGCATATAAGACATTATTTAATCAGATTTAGAACATTACAGCTATTATAAGTGGCCTTAATCGTTGGGAGGCACAGCTAATCAGTCAAAGTTAGATAAAAGGGGCCGCCGGGCTAATCTGGGAAAGGAGAGTGACCTAAACTTCGTCTCGGCCAATCAGAGCGGCTCCCCTCTCTGCCTGTGCAAACACTTCCTGGAAAACGGTCGGTACGAGTTTCGGACGAAGATCTCGTCCCTCAACGCAGATCGCCATTCGTTGTCCGGAAGTGTTTCGGTTTATAAGGCGTGTGACGTTAACCAAAGATGAACCACATGCATCTAGAGTTCGTGCCTGTGCCGCAAAGAAACACAACTTGTTTGAAAACACGCCGCAAACTGCTGCACGATGAACGCAAGAACGCCAAGGAGAAAGTTGCTCTTGGAAATCGTCCACCAACGATGGCATCATCGCATCCAAGAAACTCCGGAAGACGTCCTGACGGCACCGATGACATCACACTCCATCTTAAGAAAACGCGTGCAAATAAAGAAAAACATCACAACACAACGGAAGTGTTTACGGAGGACACTTAAAAGTGACGCGCCCCAGGACGTGCTTAAAACAGAAATAATACACAAACATTTCATGATGTTTGGATTAGCCTCGTTAGCTTCGCTTAATTTTTCAGGGTCACGTGACTAAGAATATTAACGTTAATCAACATCGTGAAATCAACAAATAAACGTAATGACGACGCTAACGTGAGCAGAACCCAAAGCTTTAAAACAAAGCAGCTTTTATGTCGGTCGTTCTAGACGTTGTGTCCAGGTTGCCATGGCGACAACTGAAGTCAGCAGGAACAGTTTTCTTAATTCCTTTTCTTAAAATGCACAATCACAAAAATGACAACTTCTCTGTTAGCCTGTTAGTCATTCATTTGAGCTAAAATGTCGATAATTAGTTTTAACGTGAAGTAAATAAGTAGCGACCGACTCAAAAATAGTTTGTGGAATTTACGTAATCCAGATATGTCAACAATTTCCTTTGTGTTGAATGTAATTTATAACATTATTAAAAGTAAATGCAGCATTTTCGGTTAAAACTGGATTCTGAGCATTAAGCTAACGAAACGGCGCAACATGAATTCACTAAAAATGCTTTTTTTTTTTTTTTTGATTTTCTTAACTGTTTATTTATTTTATCCCACATTAAGAACAAAGATTGATTCAATGTACCATCACTCAAATCAATCGTATTTTGTTGGTCTACCTGGAGCGAGTGAGACAGAGAGTGAGACAGCGGATCGTCTGTTTCCATCTTTAGTTGCCGCCGGTACCGCGCCGGTACCGCGCGGGCTAACGGCACCAGTAACGGGATTTGTGAACCGGTGCTCCAGCAAATCCGGTTCGGAAATCTTTGTCGGTGTTCCGCAAACTGATTTGGCTTAAGTTTTAAGCCCGACACGCAGAGTTTAGGTTTAAGTTACACCTGCTATAGCGGTTTACGTTTAGCTAACACATATTTATTCATTAAATACTCACACTCATTTTAGAGAGTGTGAAGAGTGGAAATGGTGAAAGTGTCTGCAGTCATACTTTAATTATTGCTTTAATCCTGCACAGAGAAATAAATCAATCATATGTATAAATAAAAATTAAGTAATAGCCTCTATTTGATTTTATTTAAAAAAAATATGTATTCAAATTTCATAGAATCAACATAAATCGTATAATCAAGAAAAAAATTACTTTTAATCACTTAAAAATAATAATAACATAATAAAATAAAGTCATTTTTAGGTAATGACCTAGTTTTGAAGGGGGAATATATCTAAAATAAATACAATTTATTATATTTATTACATATTATTTTATTTCATGCTTTAAATTTATAAAAATGTGTTTATTTATGTTAAAATGAACGTAATCCAAATGCATGTTTGAACTTACAATAAAAGCTGTTTTTTTTTGAGTGCGTACAAAGTACAATCGTTGAATCCCGCCATCATAAATAATGTATTTGGGCCACATTTTATCTTTACGGTTCCATTAAACACTTTTGGGTTCCGTTCCATCAAAAATCAAATTGAGAGTGAAAATTTCCTGTTTTCCTTTTTACGGTGTGACGGGGGAGCCGGAGCATTAGCACTCCCGTGGGAGTGTATCCCTGTCAGCAAACTGCGACCACTGACGTGACTTATGTGGCAGATAGCTTCTACTCATTTTCAGGGGGTGTCAGCAGAGTCATTTCCAGACTGTTCAGCCGTGCCTCTTACAACAGCCGGAATCGACAGCAGATTATTAATACTCTTCACCGGGGAGTGTTTGTGTGTGTTTGTGTCTTTGTTTATCCAACCTTCCACTCCCACATAGTAGCAGCAGCATAACAAGAGGGGAAGCACAGAACCGGACCGCTGTCTTAGCAGCTAATTATGGGTCTCATGTAGACGAATGATTCCTCAGATGGAGCTGGGCTATTATACAAACTCATTAACTCCTCTCTCGGCGTGCAGCGTCCCTTGTGAAAGGTCAAAGTCGCAGTCGCAGTGACGGCAGGAGATGCAGAGGCATGCGTGCAGTCGCAGAATTGCACAACTCTGCAGCTTCGTAGTTCAGCGTCAGATCAGTGTGTGCGTCACTGTGAGCAGTGGAACACAAAGCAGACACACAGCGGCTTAATACAAGAGGATGACTCGGTCATGGTCACTTGTGAGGTTTGCTTAATGATGTCTTTCATTCTGGTAATCTCCGATATGTCCTATCAGGCCGTGCAAGCCGGTCTCCTCCAGTCACTGTGTGTGTTGTTGTTATTTTTTTTGAAGAAGCAATCAAGCTATGTTCCTCTTTGAACATGAGGAAGTGTGAGAGTCTGTAGAAACTGTAAACACTGGTCTGACAGCATCAAGAAACTTTAAAGGATGAGTCGTTTCCATGCGAATAATCGCAGCGTCATCCTCTGCCTGTTTAATCCCTGCATTATGGTAAATGTGTTATAACAGTGTAATAACAGTGTAATAACATAAAAACAGTTCATGAAGAGAGAATTCATCGGTGGTGACACATTTATATATAGACTCTCGTCTGATTTGAACTTGGCTTTTAATAGGAATAAGCTCGATGTTCATGCGACTGTGCAAGTCTGTCAGAGTTAAACAAATTGGTGGGGTTTGTTTTATGAGCTTCTTTTTTTTCCTCTTTTTTTTTAAACTGTTATCTTTCTGAAGCAACTTTGAGAAATTCCTCCCCACAAGATTTAATTTGGCCATATATCAACTTCAACTTCATTCATTCAACCACGCAGGTATGCAGATAAGCAAAATATGCTTATCTGCATTAATCCATCGGCGGATCGCAAAAAAAAGAAGTTGGAGACCATACAGAGATAAATCTTATTTATCTTTGCTAAACTAAATGATCATTGATGTGGAAGTTAGTGCATTCAAGAAGAAGAAAAAAGGAGGAAAAAGGAGAATTGATTGGCTGTAACAATTACTTGAAGGTAGTTTGTATTTTTTATATCATAATTTCATACAAAGTTGAATTAAATTGAATAAATTTTGTTGGATCTAATCAACGAAGACGAATAAACCCTGATAAATTAAATTAAATTAACTCAAGTGCATTAAATTATTAGTATCGCTTAATACGGAAAGACACCAGTTTTAATCATCTGGATTATGATTAAACTTTCATGATATTATAATCAGAATCAGAATCGACTTTTTTGAAAATTATGCACGGCTTCTTCCCTGTAGGTTACAGAAATATAAAAATAAAGAAGTATTAATAATAAACAGGACAGGCAGCGAAGATACGTAATAGAATAGAGAGAATAATTTGTTCTTATTTAGTAATAAGTTCATTAAAATAGTTTTTATCGGAGTTTAAGTGAATCTTGAAAGATCAACAGAGCCTTAAAAGGTGTATTTAATTATATAATCATAGATGACATCATTAAACAACCAAGCAAACATCAAACGGTGAATTAAGGCCATTGAAATATTGATGAAATATGACATTTCTCTTTAAAGGTGCTTTTAACAATCACACACTAATAACGTTGGACTTATTCCAAGTAAATAACATTGAATAACTTAGATTGGAATCGATTCAATTCTGAATTGAAGTTTCTTTTTTAAAGTTAAACCAACATAATTGCTAAATACTGAAAGTAAATTATTGTCCGAATTATTTTGTTATGTTCAATCAAAGAGTGTTTTTGTTTTTTTTAGTGTAGATGCACATAGAAGGTTTGATTGATCTCCTCCAAACGATAAACAGAAGAGCAAAAGGACAATTTGTTGTTCTGTGCTCAGAATAAGAGCAACAAAAGACGTTATTGAACAGCCAATCAGCAAATATTGAACAAAGAACACCGCAAAGGTCATATTGATGAAATGTGACATTTCTGCTTTTGAGGTAATTATAACAATTTTGCACAGATAATAGCAATCAGACGGCTATTATTGCGAAAGGCCTCCGTTTCCTGCGCGTTAAATGTGAGGAGGGTCCTCCAGCAGCAGGGAGTGAATAGTTCCTGCTGCTCCCACATGAATTATGAGAGTGTGTTTTCTCGCTGTGATGTGTTTGCTGAGTCAAAGCAGGGCACGACCACTTCAACAACCTTGTCTTCCACCGATTCCTCGGGGTCCATCATCCGGCCCGGCTCTTGCCGCCTCAATCAGGCTTGCGATGAACAATCACGGCTCTTTTGGGAGTTGACACCTTCGGTTGTTCATCGATTTGTCGTGTCGTAATTAATTTTCTCTCCTTCATTGGCTCCAGTCACAATATCCTGAGACTGGACGCGGCTCGTTGTGCCGCGATCAATCAAGGAGCCAAGACGGAGCCAAAGCATTTCTCTCGTATCATCTTGAATTATTCACGGCGGCGGCGGCGGCGGTCCGGAGAGGCCGGACTCATTGGACGATCAGTATTAAGAAAACATGAGGCTCATTTGTGTGTTACAGATTGTCACGGCGCTCGGGTTCATGGATCCGCTCATAAACTGCACCGTTGCACTTATGACACACGCAGCCTATAAAGACAACTGATTCAAGCGGGTCGATGGACATCGATCCGGAGAAGGTGTCCAGCATGAAATTAATATTATTTATTGTTTACAAACAACAGAACAACACAGACGGTCCCTTGAGGAGGTGGAAGCGGTCTCCCGACCGTCAGCATTCTCCTGCACAGAGAGAGAGAGAGATTGAGAGAGATAAACAGAGAGAGAGAGAGAGAGATAAACAGAGAGACAGAGAGAGAGAGAGAGTGAGAATGACAGAGAGAAAGAGAGAGAGAGAGATAAACAGAGAGACAGAGAGAGAGAGAGATGGAGAGGGAGACATAGATAAACAGAGAGACAGAGATTTTTTTTTTGATTTAAAAAATAGCTTTATTATACTATTTAACAGGACAGTATGCCATAGTCAATTATTATTATTATTATTATTTTATTTTTTTTGTGAACTGAGACTCATTGTATAGTCTCAAAAATTATGAAAATACAGGGTTGAATTTCAGCTTCCCCTCCACCACAGAACAAACAGCATCATTTGAACACCACTGAGATGAAAACTCTTGGACATTTTTCATGAGTGAGTAAAAATTGAAATCAATTTTTACTCTTGCTCTCACCAAGGACACAAACATTGGCAGCAGGGTTTCAGCTAAACCGTTTTCCATCCTGTTTTTCCTGCTTTTATAAATTGCCAACT
>VRLP01003355.1:0-65791 GCA_009660295.1 Lophius piscatorius
AGAGACTTATTGGGACTACCTGCTAGTAGGGCATTACAGTAATCCAGCCTGGAAGTAACAAATGCATGAACTAACTTTTCTGCATCTTTTTGCGACAGAATGTGTCGTATTTTAGAAATATTGCGCAAATGAAAAAAGGCAGTCCTAGAAATCTGTTTTATGTGGGAATCAAAGGTTATATCCTGATCAAAGAAAACTCCCAGGTTCCTCACAGTGGTGCTGGAGGCCAAGGTCATACCATCCAGAGTAGATATATCATCAGATAAATTGTTTCTAAGGTGTTTGGGTCCCAGCACAATAACTTCAGTTTTATCTGAATTTAATAATAAAAAGTTGCAGGTCATCCAAGACTTAATGTCTTTGAGACACGCCTCTAAGTTGGATAAGTGACTAGATTCACCTGGTTTCATTGATAAGTACAATTGTGTGTCATCAGCATAACAGTGAAAGTTTCCTGATAAAGAGTGTTTCCTGATAATGATGCCTAAAGGGAGCAAATATAGTGTGAATAATATTGGCCCAAGCACAGATCCCTGGGGAACTCCGTGGGTAACTTTACTACGCATGGATGATTCATTGTTAACAGATACATACTGAGATCTGCCACATAAATATGACTTAAACCAATGTAATGCAGTGTCTTTGACGCCAATTAGGTTTTCAAGTCTTTGTATTACAATTTGGTGGTCAATAGTATCACTTATGTTATGCATTACACCTCATCATTCTGGGTCAAGTTGCGTTTGAAGGCCAGTGAGATTCCCTTAAGTGAAACATGTCTTCAAGCCCATGATTTTTTTCCCCGTCAGATCTGATCCTATACCGCACACTACCATAGGTGGTTAAAAATAAGAGGTCGAAGATTTGTTTTAATTATTCTGAAAAGGACAGGATCACAAACAGAATTTACAAGGTGAGAATAGAATAAAAATACAAAACCATAGGTCCTACGTTTAATGTTCATATACATATATACATTCAAACATACATACATTCATACATGCATACGTATATACATTCAAACATACATACATACATACATACATGCATACATATATACATACATACATACATACATACATACATACATACATAGATAGATTATTATTGATCTGTTTCTTTAACTTGTTATTGTTGGGTGTCATTATTATTATTATTATTAATAATGAAGTATTGACGGCGATTATAGTTGCACATAAACTAAATAGAAAAACTAAAAGTGTTATTCAAGAAGAGCCACTACAGCAACTAAAACATGATAATTGTTGTTGATGGAATTGTAACAAGAAGAATGCAGTGACGCAATATTGACAGTAGATGGCGCCAGCGTCTTACGTTAGTGCTTTGAACCAATCTCATTTCTATCCTGTTTCCAGGTGCTATAAATGAACCCTTCCGCTTTCCGTACAGGAATTTGTAGCCTGCATTACGTCAGTCGTCTTGGAAGCGACAAGAAAGCGACGCTGTCCGAGTGGAGACTTTTTGTTTTGTCGGGGAACTGCTGAGGGACTGTATTTTCTGTCCCATCGTGTTAGAAGATTGTGGTCGTGGTTTGACGGGTACGGTTGAAAGGTCGAAGTGGGGCATCTCAGCTCCTTAGTTTCAGCATGGGACGTTTGTAGGCGAGTGAAGATCGACGACACCCTCAGAAGGTAGATGGAGGAGCCAGAAGGTGAGCAAATATTCAGGTTAAAGCTACATTCTGAGGAGACGTTACATTTTGTTGTATATTCTTTCGCCGGCTTTGTTTAAGGCTTTCTTATTTGCAGTTTCAGCCTAACCTGACCGCCCCCCCCAGCTGCACGGTTCCACTAGTTTCACCTACAGTATTAATCTGGAGTTTGACAATCATCCGTCGATTTTTGCAGGTACAGATGGCTCTTACTGTGCGGGTTGTAGGGCAAAAATCCAAGACTCGTTCCACATGAAAGTCCTCCAGGATACCTGGCACAACGCCTGCTTTCAGTAAGTATTCCTCTTTATGGCTTACTTCATTTAAATCTCCGCTTATTGTGAGCACTCCAGGGATAAGTCTCTTTCTCTGATGAGTTAATGCCTAGTTTTCAAAGAAGAAAGGAGGGTCACGGCGTGTAATGACATGGATACTGTTGTTTTGTTTTGTTGGGCAATACACTAGGTGCATTCACTGATCGCTTTGTCGATGAACCCAGAATCTACCCAATTGAAGCCCAGACCTGGGTCTCAACCCTTTTTCCACAATTCATTATGTTTTGTTGACAAAATGCACCATGTAGAATTCCTGCTACGGTCATAGCTGCATACAGACTGATCAGTTCAGTAGTACCCCATTCCAGGAGGACTTTGGTAAGGCTCTTCGCATCTTAATGATTGGTTTTCACAGGTTACTTTCCCGTAATGAGTAATATCTGTGTGGGAATGATAACTCACTAACCCGTGATTGGAAGGCCCATTTTACATACAAAACATGACAAGACTTCTCCTTGTTGGAATAAGATGTTTTTAGTTTTGAATAGATGTCAGGATCACTGCTGTTTATCCATGTTATATATTATAACATCAGCTTTTTCTCAGAAGCCACATAAAGGAAAATCAAAAAATATTGGTTTAAGTCTTACTCGGAGTCCTACTCAGATACAAATCCTTAAAAGTAAAATTAATTTAAAGCTGTTTGTGTTGTTTGCTACTGACTACTCAAACAGTGCTCTTGGTGTTTTGAACCAGTTTGTAGCTGTCCTTATATAACCTGGGTTTTGACTTTTCTCCAAACACAGACTCCCAACAACACATATGGTTACTTTTTATCCTCTCAGAGGAAGCACAACTGATATAGCTGAGCTATGAATGATCCTCTCCCCCCCTTAGTGCTTGACTCATGTTTTTGGCTTCTGCCATCTTCAGTTCAACTCCTAAAACAATTGAGCTATTAAATATTTTATATGTGTCTGGAAAGCTGGATTTACTCAGCCAAATGTACTGTAGTTTGTCCAAAGAATTCTATTTTTCTTCCAAAGGATTGTGGTGTCTCCATCGGGGCTGGGTGAAGATGAAAATGTTATTGCAATAAAATTATTTCTGTCAACAAATATTAATTTAAAGTGCCTTAACAATGTTGAATTTTTAATTTTTTTAGGGTTGAATTTAAACTTCATTAAAACTCTGAAAATCAAAAATAGATTATCACATAAATAAATAAATTAAGGACCCAGCAATGATGTAGCATGCTGTAGTAATTTAACATTCTAATCAGATCTCATTTCTTTGCAATAAAGTTACATTGTCTAAAGAGTTTAATGTTGGAACTCACAGAGGATATGAGAAGCAAAACTAAAATGTTATTATTGTTACCCATTGTGGTGTCACTATTGTCTATTCTCCTCATACTGCCTCTCTGCCCATAGTGTACCTCCACCTTGCTTAACATTCTTAAAGGCCGACGTCACTCTTGTTCCAGTAAACCTGGCAGTGTTGTTGAGGCCTATATGTAAAAACCTGTTCCTGTCTGCTGTGCTCTGCATTCCTAGACGGCAATTCAGACAGTCTCAGATGTTGCCTGCAGAATACTTTTTTTTTTTTTTCAATCAATGGAGCTGCTTATTTCCAGGCTTGTACATGTCTTGATGTCTAGGGTGCTGAATATTTAATCACCTATTTTGCCACAAATGGATTTATATTTTATAAGTTTTATTTGTTTACAATAAAAACATATAAACATTGGAGGGTGTAACTTTTGGGGGTTTCCTGTAGTAACATGTCAACATTTTGTTTTTTCTATGAGGACTTTGTGGAAAAATTGAGGAAAATCCCTAATTTTTTAGTGGTTTTATATTCTTCTCGGGTCCACCTCTCATGACCTTTGCATCCTAGATGGTGTGCAGTATAGAACTGCTTAGTTTTTGTTTGAAAAGTATTCTTATAATCAATTGATCTTTACAATTTCTAGGTTTTAGATGGCCATACATGCATATTTTGTGTTTTTTCAAAATTGTATAGGATGGGAAACTGAATGTTTGGCGTTTAGTTTTGTAGCTTGGATTAAACAAGTGTTCTCAATACGCAACATTTAATCTTGGGCTCCTGAGGAAAAAGACTAATCAAATAATATTAGAAAAAATGTGCTGACCAAAAGATAATGAATATAATTGATAGTTGCTGTTTTAGTGTAACTGACTGTGATGTGATGACGGTCCTGTAATTTTAGTTATAATTATACTGCGATCCTTTAGACGTGACTGGATAGGTAACTATCACTCTCAACTCCATGAGCTTGTTATGAAGAACATTTGGAACACAACAGTCGCATGCACTCATAAGGTCCCATTTAAAAAGTGAAACAGTCCCTCCTTAGATCTTCAGGGCCACAACTGAAGGTCCTTATTTTATTCTCTCTCTATTCGAACAAAAGAATCCTCCAGTAGGAATGTAGATTTAAGGAAATGAGGAATGATTATGTTGTAGCGTTTATGCAGACATGAACTTTGCTTTGTCATCGACAACCAAAGTGCAGCTCGCCAGAATACGTTTAATAAATGAAAGTGTGAAGCTCCTTGTAATCACTTTATCATAATAGATCAAAGTTCAATAATGGTACTTATCTGCTGGTTGTGTCTTGGAATGTGTTTAGTTTAGTAAAAGGCAGACATGGTGGAAGTTTTTGTTTTTCCTGCCACACCTGGAAAGAGACCGAATGTCACACATACCACCTGAACACTAGACCTGACCTGATAGACTGCACTCACAAGTCGGCCTATTCTCTAATGTAAAAATATACTTTTGTTTGGATAAAACTGGTGCACTGGTATCACCTTGCAGTCTTAGTACTAGTTGTACCAGTACTGTTTGCATGCTTTTGCTTGACCAAAACTTATAATTCTGATGAAAGTTCTAAAGGCAAAAAGCAAAATAATAATCAGTTAGTTAATTAAGATTTGCCTACTGAAATTTTAAACAATAGATGTACTGAATAAGACCTTTTTACAGAAAAATAAATTATATCTGTACTCTCAGTTGGACAAACTTTGTAATGTCTGTTTTTCTACATATTGTATTTTTGGCATTCCTGTGTCAGCTAGTATATTTTTCATCTAGACAGCAGACAAGAGAGCAACCCCCTGCCAGGGCAGCTCGGTGCTCCAATTTTATAATTGCAAATTAAATCCATAGGCCCAAGACATTTTGATCCTTATACTAACTAATTTCCAGAATAACTCATTTACTCAGTAAGTTTTGAATATTTGTCAAATTTGACACACAGCTAAATCCGCACAGATTCAGCTGGAATTTGTCTTATTTGTGTAAAAGTAGTGAATTTTCCACTTGCCCTGTAAATTGACACATTCTGGATCACCAGTCTTCTTCTCGGATCCAGATCACACTTTGGTCTGTGCTAGAGCTAATGGAAAATGCATAATATATTTTTTGTCCAAAAATTGTAAAATGAATGAAAGCAGAAATCAGGAATCTAATGGATTGTTCCCCGGGCCATACCCCCCTCCACCCCCCCCCCCCCCCCCCCCCCCCTTTCCAAAAAACTTCATTAAAATCTGTTCATAAATTTTTGAGCAATTCTTATTGGAGTCAAACCAAACTAGCACCAACAACCTCTCTATCAGAGATAATACCATCTGTGATCATGGTTTATCCAGAAACAATTTCTTGGTTGGGCTGTGCAGTTGTGTACAATTGAAGCCCAACCATTATAACACCTAATGGATTTTGTACAATTTTGTTTTTGGCAAATTTGGCACAATAGCCTTCATTATCTTGATTTGAAGGCAAATGTAAGAATTAAAATGACAGAGTGGAGTTGGGAATAAAATCCTGTCAAATATCACCGAGAACCAAACGACGACCATGAAAGCAAGGCATCCATCACTAGGTAATCAAAACCACGCTGGCAATTTGCTTATTATCAATATATCTTGTTTTCACCACCTAATGTTAAATCTGAAATATGGACTTTGCGATACAAGTATCTCTCCTACAATTTTAGCTTTTCTCCCACAAACACATGACCTTCCCCCAATAAGATGGCTCCCTCTTACTAATAACAGAAAACCTGAAGTATGTGAAATCTTGGCCAAAGTGAATACACCTGGATCAACTGTACTAAAATAATGCATGAGACAAAGCAGAAGGCTGCTGCATAAAAACTCATTGTCAGGCAATGTCAAATCTCTCAATTCTTGTATTGAATAAATGAAAAGGTTTCTTAATATTATATATATATATATATATATATATTACACACACACAATGATCAACTATTCAAAAAAAAAAAGGGACCACCGATCTGGATGAATAAAATATTCCAGTTGAAAATCTCTATTGATTACATAGTGTAATTTGTTGAGAACCAAATAATGTGTGAACAATCAATGGAAACCAAAATAATTAACCCATTGAGGAGTGGATTCAGAATGGAATGCTTCTATAGGGCTCTGGCAGCGCTCCTCCTGTTTGTTTGTTTTTTTGCACAAAGGAGCAGATAGCGTTCCTGCTGCTGGGTTGTTGCCCTCCTACGGCCCCCACCATCTCTCCTGGTGTACTGGCCTGTCTTCTTGTATCTCCTCCAAGTTCTTGACACTGTGCTGGGAGACTCAGCAAACCTTTTGGCCACAGCACGTGTGGATGTGTAGACCTAGAAAAGGTGCTCTACCTGAGCAAGTTCTGTGGGTTGCAGATACAGCCTCATGTTACCATTAGTGGTGAGTGCACTGGAAAAATGGAAAACTAGCCAAGAATCATCCTGAAAGGATGAGGAGAAGGAAATGGTCTGTGGCCACCACCTGAAAAACAATTTTTAATGGGTGTTGTCTCGCTAATTACTTCTCCTTTCCGCCTCTTGTCTGTCCTTCTTTGCTAACCTTTTCCTACTTATACTCTCCTGAACATCCTCATTCCACCACCAAATCTCCTTATTTTATTTTCTCTGCCCAGATGAGACATCAAGCACCTTCCTACCTGACTCTTATCAAACTTGCTGTTGTTGCCCAGTCATCAGGCAGTTCTACACTACCACCCAGAGTCTGTCTCCACCCCTCCCTGAAGTTCCTACGGCAGCTATCCTTGCTCAACTTCAACCATTTGGCGCCTTGCTGGCATTCCACCTGCTCTCTTGGTCACACAGTATATATACCTTCCTCCTCTCCATATCAGCTAGTTGTCTACCCTTTCCTGTTATTGTGCCAACATTTAAAGTTCCTTCTCTCACCCCTACACTGCTGCTTTTCCTCATCTCTTGCTGTTTCCTTGTACATATTCCCCCTCTCTGTCTTCTCTTTCTTCGACCAACATTAGCATAGTTTCCGCTGGCACCATGCTGGTAAACAATGCCAGGGGCGGTCGTTGTTACCTTGGGCACTGACCGATCCGGTTTGAAAATCAGTTTCATGTTCCACATATTGGTCTGGCATAGGTTTTATATGGTCATACATATATAGGTCGGATGCACTGACACAGCCCTCCCCATTTTTCCGGGCTTTGGACCGGCCCTAAGAGTACACTGACTTGTGATTGACTGACTTTTGACCCCTTAGTGGCTGTATCTTTAAACGGCTACTAATGTAATAATAATAATACATTTAATTTATAACGCACTTTACATTTGGATCAAATCTCAAAGTGCTACAAAGTAAAAGCATCAATAAAAAATAAAATAATAGCTATATAAAAACATTACAAAAAGCAGCAATGTTAATTAAAGTTATAGGTTCTGCTAAAAAGGAAAGTTTTATGTTTTTTGTTTTTTTTAATGTGTAGTCGTCTGTGGAGCCCTCAGATGGTCAGGGAGGGCATTTCACAGACGAGGGGCAGCAGAACAGAAGGCCCGATCACCCATGGTGCTGAGCTTAGTCCGGGGGAAGGAGGAGGCGGTATGAGTGGGTAGAACGGAGGTATGAGTGGGTAGAACGGAGGGATCGTGTTGAGGTCAGTGGGGTGAGTAGTTCTTTTAGGTAGGGGGGTGCATAGCCATGGATGCACTGGTGAGTGAGGAGAGAGATCTTATTGATTAATTGATTGATTAACCCTGGTGGAGATGGGTAGTACAGTGCATAAGAGTTGTGTTGTTGTACACTCAACAAACTATGCGATGATGACGAATGGGGGCCAAGATAAATGATGCTGATGGAATCCTCACTAATTCAAAGCCGGACAGTTCATTAAGTCAATAATCATAATGAACAATCAGGATCTCTTTACTGATCAAAATAAAATTGTACCTAATTTTTTCCTCATTATGTAACTGAACATGTGTATAAAATGGGGGCAAGCTCAGGATACAATGGGATGAAGGCACCAGACTGAATCCTGAGTGTCTCTTTTGTTCAGGTTTGCACTTTTGACTGCATACCTAACAAGATGTTTTTATTATTATTTACATTGTCTTTGATAGAAGAAAATGCAGATTAGAAGAAAATGCAGAAACAGAAGGTGTGCTGACGAACTGTAAACTTCAAAACAAACAACCAGATGACCTGAGGATTTTGCTCAATAAAATTGTTTGGGTCAATACAGGTTTTTCAAAGTGGTTGTGTATTTAAGCCTCAAACAACTGGATCTTATTTAGGTGCTGTAAATTGGTAGTAAAGTCTTTTGCAGCCTTCGTCAGGTAGTGTTCTGAAACTATCTGAACATTCCCTTCTCAGCAGTGGGAGAGCTCCTTGTGCTGTTTGTTTTGAAGAACGCACATTGTATAACAGCACATATGCAAGCCCCAGCAAGTGTTATAAAGAGGTATTTATTAGCCTTACACCTTGTTAAGAGAAAGTACGTTCTGTAATCCCCGGGAACATGCGTGCAGTGAGTGTTTTTGTCCCTTCCAACTCATGAGTAGAATGTTCTATGTTCAGTAGAATGATTAACATGTTCAAAACCAACTCTCTTGTGTCATGTGACAACATTCATTTGTCAATGGGGCTGCACAATATTGTAAAAGCTGACATTGCAATATCTTATTTTGCTACATAGACTGCAATATTCAAAAATACCGTGAATTTCCCCCAGATATATTAAATTTTTTAATGTGCAGATGAAACATGACTTTTATCATTTCGTGCTTTTTAAAGTAATTTATTTAGTGACAAAAGAGATAAAACAGACTGCCAAGAAAACTAGGAAACTAGGTCAAAGTTTTCCTTTAGGAGCAAAAAGGTTTTAATGTTGTTTTTTAGTAAAATGTTATTATTTATTGCATAGGGTTGATAGTTATTTGGAGTGTATGTTGATGTACGAGCACAAATTGAGCTTTTTGTAAACGATTACGCCAACATCTCTGGATTAGGGTTTGACGAAAATGGTAATTGAGCCGATGGAAGGTGTGATGCCTGAAAATACTTTACTTTGAAAAAATGAGAACTTCAATTTTGCCTGGGTTTGGTGGATAAAGTAGTGTGATATTCATTCCCTGATATCAGCCAGGTAGGAGTGAAAGTAATTAGTATTGTTTAGTTTAACAGAATGATGGAATTGATTGTCATTTGCATAGCTGTGGCATGCAGTTTAGCTAACAGATTACGAAGAATTGTCATGCATATAGACAATTATGTGTCCCAATGATGTGCCTGGTGGTACTTCCCAGTATTGGAGCAGTTAAGATGAAATCATTTTCAATATCAATGTGTGAAATCACGTGGAAACTAATTGAGGGCCGACCCAAAATCCCAAACAAACGCCTGCATGTTTGGTACTTTTTCTTGTCAATAGCTTAATTCAAGTCTTCTAACCCCAACAAAACCTGGAAGTAGAGTTTGCCATTGTCAGCATGCATTAGAATGTCATTCATTACTTTAAGAAGTGGTATCTTTTAACTATTTTGATGGTGGGTCGAATTAAATGAAAATGGCATTCATCATTGATCTCAAGAAGCTGCAGGTTGAAAAGTTTTTCTTGAAGTTTGGAGATGAATGATGAAACATTCAGAGACACAGAGGTGAGACAGAGAGGATAATTGAGATTACATTGACCCAGGCTGGAAAGGACCTCTTTAAGGAAATCAGGAGGAACTACAAAACAGCTGGAGGACAGATACTTATGGAATGTCAGCAAGATCTTGATGTGAGATGGTGAGATATTGAGCCAGTGGAGTAAAACACTGCAATTAAGGAAAGTGGTAGTATTAATTAAACTTGATCAAATCAATGATTTTGTCAGCAATTGAATATATCAACTTAATAAAAATTTACTTTATGTGCGCCTTCATGGCATCGGAGATCACCTTACAAAAACAGAATAAAAAATAATCAGCAATGGGTAAAAGTTAACTTGCCACAAGCATTTCAGGTAGAAGCCAAAGCCAAAGCAGGGAGGCATTGGTTACCTTATCCCCTTCCTGTCCGCTCACTGTACATTTGTGACCAATCCCACCCATGCTTGCATTCTATGTTTCCCATTCCTGCCCAATTCTATAATTTTGGTGTCCATTCCCGCACTCTTAAGGTGCAGAAAATCACATTTTCTAAGTTGCACCAGAGCAACTGTTCGTCTGACAGGATCATGGGTACCTAAGGCTCATTTATGCGCATTGGGAGTAAAGGCTAGCCTGGCTGGTCGATTCCACAGAAAAGCCACTGTAGAAAAAACTGCTGGAACTATCTGTTCTGATAGAATGGTATCGAAACACACAGTACATGGCTGTGATTAGCAGGTGGTTGTAAAGTTATACCTTTTTAGTGTATACCTGACTTTAATTTAAAATCAAATGAAATCCTTAAACTCCCTATGGAGAATCGGGAGAATGATATTTTTTATCTTTTGACAAACTATTCATTCCTTGTTATTGTCATAACCTTAAGCATTTCATAAGGCCAATAATATAAAACCGCTTTTGAAGGTCAGCCTTATTATGTTAAATGGGACTCCTTTATGAGTGTGGAATCAACCATTCCTCTCGTTTCTTTTCATTTCTCCTTTGCAAATGTGACCCAGACTGTTTTTGTCACCTCAGATGTTCCGTTTGTTCTGACCACCTGACCAACTGGTATTACGAGAAAGATGGAAAGCTGTACTGTCGCAAACACTACTGGGAGAAGTTTGGAGAGCTCTGTCATGGTTGCTCTCTCCTCATGACTGGACCTGCCATGGTAAGGATGGTGCACTTGTTAAATGATTATCTTAGACACTATTTCAGACATCGATCTGAGCCCAAATGTAATCAAAGTTAATATAATATTAGAAGGTAACCACACTTATTTACCATATCAGTGTACCACCTGTCCAGGGAAATCTTGTCTTCCTAATAGCTTTTCTTGATTAACTTGTAACCCTTCATCTCTCTCAGAAAGTACCTTAGTGCTAACTTAAAACAATAGATTGTTCAGTGTCAGGTCCCTCCATGTATCATCTCTTCACCTACATATGTAATGACCTTTACAACCTAGTAGAGATCTGACGATGATATTAATTCCGACCGTCTGTTCTCTGAGCTGGTGGTTTGTGATCATTTGAGGCTTCAGTCTGATTAAGTCCAACACCATATCAGGACTATTGGGACATTGTGACTATAAGTGATTGGTAGGCATAACCTACAATTTCCTTCTTGTGTATAATAAAAGAAGTGCCTATAGCGCGAACTAATGTTTCCACCTCCTGCCTCAGATTAATACTAATATACATTAGAATGCTGGATGGTTGTTTTAATGGCCATTATTCCAATTACAGATGACGGATACTTTCACTTAGCTGCTGCTGAACATGGCAGATTGGGCACAAGACCTCACTTGTGAAACCCCCTTGAGGCCCCATTATGTTCCCTCTCTGTAAAAAAGTTCTCCACAGTTCATTTACCCGAGCAAAGGAACATAACATGCGGTGGTTTTGGAACGTATCATGTTCAGCCCTCTGCATTGAGCTGGCTCTGTAGATGTAACGCACAGTCTAGGATCTTTTAAATGTTTTATTTCTAAGCATTACGCCACTGCCCACTCAGTTCAATGCTGTCTGGGTTTTTGCTGCTATAGACTGTCTTATATGGACAGTAGCTTATTGACTGATGTTAACTTCAGCTTAAGCAAGACTTACCTACATAACTGATTCAGTTCACTAAAAATAAGGAAATTAAAAACCTGTTTTTACTTTGGAATTTGACCTTAGATGATAAAAAGTTAAGATGATGGCAAAGTGCAATTGTATCCACCTGAATGGGAATAGAAGTTTAGTGGCTCTTCTAGTCAGTCGTTCACATTGATTTACAGTGTTCAGAATTACACGTGCTATCTAATAGAATGCACTCTTAGAGTGGATACCTCTGCAAACGATCGCCAACTAAGAACATAAAAAGTTTTTAAGTTATTGGGGATTTCAGACCAAGTAACCCTTAAGGATCCTAACTTCCTAGCATTATGAACCATGTCATTCAGATCGGCCTCAAAATATGATCTACTTCTCTTTAGCTCCAGGTTTACACCTTTGCAAAATTTAGTCCAATTTCTTTACGGCTTTGAGGATATCTTGCAGACAAACAAAAACTAATAATCCTATTGCCTCCTCCACATCTCGTTGGTAGTGGGTATAGGATTTCTCAAGTTATTCCATACAAACATATATTCAATCAAATACAGAGGGTTAATAATAAAAGAATTATGTCAACCTACAAGGAACAATGATTAAAAATCAAATCCTCTGATGTCAGACAAAATCTGATACTTCTTAAATTGAATTTTCACCTGGTGTCAGCTGAATTTTCTAAAACTCAGGTGACACCAGCTCTTGCTGATCAAAGCCGGGGTCATTTGTTTGCCACCAAGTAGCACACACAATGGACTCTTCTATTTAGTATTGGCATCCATTTATCAGCCAGGGGAGCCAAGGGTTTCTGGCAGATTTGATTTGGCACTGCAGAGTCTCAGCCAGAAAGTGAATCATGATGGGCCAGCAATAGAGGAAGGTCATGGGTTTTGGGGCATTCAAGAGCAGAACGCTATTGTTATGGCCTCAGTATATTTATTAATATTTTTATTTTAGGTTTTTTTTTTAATGTGAAATTCAATTAGAATTCCAAAATGAGGCATGTTTAGTTATTCTCCAAGTTACTCTTGTTTTGCCATTTTTTGTCAACCACGTTGTCATGCTTTTGGGGCATGACGAAATTTGTAAGTGTGGGTAGTGTTGGCGGTTCTTTTACAGGCACATGTTTGGTGTCACAATTATTTCGCTGACTTCATTCTAATCTGTCTGTTGCTAAAGGAAATCCTTTTATCCCAGCACTGACTCAGAACCGTGATAAATGTGAGAAAATACACTGATTTCATCGTTCATCTATCCATTATAGATAACATTATCCCAATTTCCAAGGTTTTGAGTATAATGTTATATGCTGGAGAAGTGATGAAAAAGTTGGGACGATTTGAGAAACAAAAGTAAGAACAAAATAAAATCCTTTCAAAACTGGGTTTACTTACAGCAAGAGCTCAACAAAAAATTGGAATAAAATTGGGATCTCATCTCTGAAATAAAATTCTGCAGCTTTTTCATTTGAGCTGCATCATTGAAGGGGCTACTACTTTGTCCTTCAGCAAATGATGAGCATTGTTAGTCTATGTGATACATAGCAGCAAAAAAGAGAGTGACGGAGATTTATGAGAGAAAAATCACGTCTTCATCTGTGAGAGTATACAACAGATACATAAAGAAAAAATGAATCCAGAAAACCCACTGATGCAGGTGAAAATAAGATTAATTGAACTACTTTGAGTTTCTACAGGAAAAAAGTGTGCAAGATTTTTTTGCACCCAGAGCAGACACTGAAAGTACAATTGTATGAATTGCTGGCACCCTTTTTTGCCACTTTTGCAGCCCTGCATTATAGAACAAAATTTTCTACCATCATCCTAAACATCCCCACAAAGAAAAGAAACCCCCTAGTGTCAACATGTAGACGAAAGGGAGTCATGCTTTAAATCCCTGCACTCGGGTTACTTTATGCACAGTTTATGTGACACTCAATCTGCTACACAATTCAGTCAGAGTTATTGATTATTTATCTTTCTGAATCAATCCTGAAACTATAACCTGTCACCATTTCACCTGTTTACTTGTGGAAAATTTCAAATAGGCGTTACGTCTCTTTCCACAGTACTCTGTAGCCGATGAATCAGGCTATTTTGAAATGCCCCGATGGCATTTGATAAAGCGCAGCTACCCATTATCTTTCCTAGAAGAGAAAGATTGCGCTATTACCAGAGTTCCACTCCCTTTTGCTTCATGCCTGCCTGAAAGGATCGTAATATATTATTTTTCATGTTTTAAACGCTTTCATGATTCACAAAGAAAATTGGAGGATTTCTCATTATTTGAAGCAAAACAATAATGAATGTGGAGGAAATTAATTGTAGAGTGTCACAGAAATAAAAAACAAACTATCATTGCGGGGGGTTTTTTAGAAATTGAGTAAACTATACACTATATCTACTAAATGAGCATTATATCAGTTTTTCATATAAAATTTAGACACCTCCTATGTGTCCAAGAAACTAACTAATTATTGCACATTTTTCTACTTCATGTCATCTCTGAACCTGAAATCATTTTTTTTTTGTTCATAGGTAGATTTCCATTTGCTGAAAGGCAACACATTATATTATGTTGCATGAGAGAGAGAGAGATTGCCAAATCAAATCAGTGTTTCCTAGATTTTAAAAAATGGATATGGGGAGAGAGAACGCCTGCAACGGACTGCAGACTAGTTTCTGAGCTATCAAAGCGATAATGTCAACAAGATGAGTGGCCCAGACCTGTAAAAGAAGGTGACCTCATTGAAGATTCCAGACACTGAGAGTAAGACAGATGTTACAACTGTGTCACAGTGGGAGGAGATCAGATAGCAACATGCAAGTCAACGCACTTCTCTTTAACCAGCAACACGCCGAAGAGCAGGACATCAACCTCAGCAGCACATCACCTTTCTCTGCTTCAAACCCAGGAAGCCCTCTGAAGACTGACCCATTTTGTTTTGTGGATTCAGGTGGCCGGTGAACACAAGTATCACCCAGAGTGTTTTGTGTGTCTGAGCTGCAAGGTGGTGATTGAAGACACGGATACCTACGCCTTAGTGGAGCGATCGAAACTGTACTGGTAAGATGGGTCTATTTAAAGCTATCTGTGATATAGACACTGTTGGGAAGTTAGAGTTTCACTTAAGACACAAAGACTAGTTTTTTATTTGAGAATTGCATAGTATTTATTGTATTTTTTTTTAAATGGTCACTGTTTTTATTCTTTTATCAAATGTGGGTTGTTTCAGTTACCATGAATAAATAGTCTCCAAGTTTTTTTGTCCTTATACCCTGTTTATATATGTGTCTGATCAGTATCTTAAACACGTGCATTGACTCAAGCCTTTTCTCTTTTGCACAGTGGAAAGTGTTACAAACAGATTGTCCTCACACCCATGTTGGAAAAGCGTTCGCATGATTCTGTTCTAGACTCCTTTCCCCACACAGTGACCCTCATCTCGATGCCCTCTGCAGCCAACGGCAAGAGGGGTCTCGCCGTCTCTGTGGTTAGGGATGTAAACGGCTCAGCAAGTGTTCAAGTTAAAGAGTAAGTGTTACCATACTGTCGCGCTCATCTGCAGTGAAATCATGAACAGCATGAGTAATTTTCGTGAGTGTGTGTGTAATGTAAACCCAGATAGTTCTTAATAGTTTGATATGATATACACTGATCAGCCATAACATTAAAACTATCTCCGTAATATGTCGAAGGTCCACTTTGTACCATTGTAACGCCTCTGCACTCTGTGTTCCAACACCTTCCTCTCAGAACCGTCATTAACTTTTTCTGAAATTTGTGCATTAATAGCTTCTCCGGGATAAGACGACATGGGCTAGCCTTAGCTCCTTGCAGCTGCATTATTGTGCCTTGGGCCACTTAAACCATGTCGCTGGCTCACCTGTTGTACTTCCTTAGATCACTTTGCTAGGTTGTAACCACCTCAGACAGGGAAAACCATTACCATTAGTTGACATTGTAATGAGATGATGAATGTTATTCTAACTTCACCTGGTGGTGGTCTTAAGTTATGGATGATCAGTGTTAGAGTAGTACCTGGTTCTTCTCTACCTTCTGTCCTAACATAATTAATTCCCTGCTAAAGTGGTAACACTCACATACATTTTTGTTCTCTGGTATTGCAGAGTCAGAGGTATGCTTATAAGTCCAGAGGTGCGAAATGCCATCCATGTTGGGGACAGAATTCTGGAGATCAATGGTCTTCCTGTCGGAACCTTGATGGAGGAAGAGGTGAGTCTCACCCACAGCTCTGAAGTTAATGGGGTGACATGTCATCCACCATTCAACAAACTGAGCTACTTAGTGTAACCATTAAGCGCAAGTCCAATCATTGAGTGTAATTTGCTTACCATGTAAGTTCTTATACACTAAGTGCATGTGATTTTAGGCTTTCCGCACATTCCTCCATCATTTATATATTCTATAACGGGGGGAGGATTGTATGAGTAATGACTGCATTTAAGAGCTCAATTTCAAAGCCCCACCCTTGTACCATCCTCCCTTTATAATAACCTTCATTTCACTGTTTCTTTATCCAGTTCCAACCTAGGTTTCCTTTATAACAAATTTCTGTATTACATCCTATCTCAATGATTTCATCACATTGGCTGTAATTGAGTCATGCTTTTTAGATCTGACTCTGCATACATAGATGTCAAACTTGTTTGACAGGTACTTACCACTGCAGATCAGGAACACCCAAGACCTGCAATTTTGGAGATACTGAAATTGCCATCTTGCATCATAATTTTGCCCTTGTCAGAGTCAGTTACATCCTAACACCCAGTTTTTCACACAATTTAGAGGAAAAAGTGTTCACTTGCTGCCTAATATATCCCACCTACTGACAAGTGCCACCGTAGCAAAATTATCAGTCTTAATTTGACTTGATCTGTAAGTAATTATAATGTTACGACTGATTGGTTTGTATATCATGTGTATAAAACAAACTTGTTTCTTGTATCAAATCTCCATCAGTACTCAATTCAAGTTATTAGTTTGATTTATTGAAAACTAATCTGAATAATTAATCATTATATAATAAAAACCTACGATTCCCTCCAGCTCTGAAAATAGAAATAATGTTTTATTCACAGCAAGAAAACATAGGAAACCTGGGAAGTCGGTGACATATTCCCAGGAACTATTATTGTAAAGATCCTTGAAGCCTATCTTGTTGGTTTGTTTGTGTAGGTGGATGATCTTATTCACTGCACAAGTCACACTCTGCAGCTGCTGATTGAGTACGATCCAGTCAGGCAGCGTTTAGACCGCCTCAGGTTGGGATCTCCAACTGCCCATCTTGGAGTCCCAGCCACCTCCCAGATGTGTTTGTCCTCGCCTACTGTTGCGGCCCTGGAGAGAACTGAAGTGGTTGATGACGGCACACTGAAAAAGAGGTCACTGAGGTATGTTAGAAGAGCCCAACGTAATGGACAAGAGATGAGTACACGCCTTGTGTGTTTTCTTCTTTTTATTAATCCATGACATTCCCTCTGCAGGCGCAGTAACAGTATTTGTAAGTCACCTGGGCCAAATTCTCCTAAAGAGACCCCTTTCATCACACGAGACATCGGGCGCTCTGAATCATTGAGATCGTCAAGTAGCTGCTCTCATCGAATCTTCAGACCATGTGACCTCATCCATGGAGAAATCTTAGGAAAGGGCTTCTTCGGACAGGCAATCAAGGTCAGTCTCCAACTCCTAGTCGTGCTCGTGCTTTAACTCTTCATTCAAAACTGTTTTGGTTCAACCTACATTGGGCTTTATTCAATGCATGTCTTTCTTTTGTCTGGCTGAAAGGTGACTCATAAGGCAACTGGAGAGGTGATGGTAATGAAAGAGTTAATCCGGTGTGATGAGGAGACCCAGAAAACTTTCTTGAAGGAGGTAATCCTCACACACAGAGGCAGATCCCTGGCTCTGGATGGTGTGATTTATTATACACATGACTGAAAGTATGCAACGCAGAGACCTGTTGCTCCCATATTATTGTTAAGGTTTCCCTAGTCTGGTGGGAATTAATTGTTTCATTTCAGCTATTTGGAAAACTTCTGCCAGCTCCAATGTAATGATGCAATTGTCTTTGACTCTCTCTGTTTCAGGTCAAAGTTATGCGGTGCTTAGACCATCCCCACGTCTTGCGGTTCATCGGTGTGCTCTACAAGGATAAGAGGCTTAATTTGATAACTGAGTTCATTGAGGGAGGGACCCTCAAGGATTTCATCAAAGATACTGTGAGTTGAACTCTTTGATTCTTCTAAATCCCCCTTGTCCACAGTAGAGCACAAAAACACTCAAGTGACCACAAAAGCAGCCGTTTGCAGTGTAGGAGGAGGCTGAGCCAAAGTAAACTCTGCACTGATAGGTGGGCGCTCTGCTCTATAGTGGTTTGGCTGGCATGTCAACTGACGTGGACACTGAAAGAGGAAAGTTGTAGAACGAGTTGCCAGATGAAACTAAAAGAGGTGTGTTCCCAGCCTCCTAGAGCAGACTGTTTTTTAAGAGCAGTTCAGCATAGTGAGGAATGGTTGTTTTTGTCTCCTGTTATCTTTAAGTATCTTATGGAGGCCAATTATTGAAGTGGATTTGTAAAACTTTTATGTTTGCTTACAGTTACTGTTGAAAACTGTTTTCCTGCCTCTGCCTTGGTCCAAATTCATTTTGCATTTATCCCTTTAATGCATTTTGGCATTTGGAGGACATTCTATTCATTAGTCTTTTGTTTTTCTGTCTCTTCCCTTTGGACCAACAGGACCCGTTTCCATGGGAGCAAAGGGTGAGCTATGCAAAAAGCATCGCTTCTGGCATGGTAAGTTGCCCTCTTGCAAAGACATTACTATTGATGAAATCCTCAGCTGTTATTTCCAGCTGCCTGACTGTGTCTAAATGTACCATAGAGCATATTTCAACACAGGTCTCCCTGTGATCACCACAGGCTGCCCTGGGACCAATCTAAGTAACAGCAGATTATTAGTGGGAGAGTTAAACGAAAGCATTTACTCTATTTTAGTGAGGTTTTACTTCTGGAGGATTAAAAATTACACCAATGATAGATGTGCTGAAGGATTTGTTTTTATAATATAAAAGCGTCTTTTCTTAAACGGTTGAGTTTTACCCTCTCTTCATTTCAGGCCTACCTTCACTCAATGAGCATCATTCACAGAGACCTCAACTCTCACAACTGCCTGGTTAAACTTGTAAGTGAAATTTCACCTTGCCAGCAGTTACACATCATAAAGTATGAACAAATGAGATTGAGTGGTGGAAACAGTTTGTAATGTAATGCATTCATTGGTTCTAAAACTCATTCTCAGCTCTGAAAAATTTGCCAAGAGGGTTTTGTATATTTCTTAACAAGAACTCAAGACAATGTTGCATTGTTACTTAATTACTTTGTTTACTTCAGATTCTAGCAGATGATCTCAGAACATTTGCTCTTGCTATGATGTATTTACGATTCCCATGAAATCTTCTTCCATCAGTGTATGTGCTTTTCATGCAACATATTGTATGAAAAGCATATGATTAAAAACTTCTGTGGCTGTTCGTGTTAAACATTCTTTTCAACAGGACAACACTGTGGTGGTTGCTGACTTTGGACTGTCCCGACTCGTCTTAGAGGACAAAGTTAAGCCTCCACCTGAAAAACCCTCCACCAAGAAGAGAATGTTCAGGCGCGTTGACCGTAAGAAAAGATACACTGTTGTGGGAAACCCTTACTGGATGGCTCCAGAGATGCTAAATGGTGAGCCGCTGATTTGATGGACAGAGGAGAATCTGTTACGTGAGTCATTCAGTGCTCTTGCTTCATCTTCTTAGTGAACTGTCCTGCTATTTCAGGTAAACGCTACGATGAGAAGGTGGACATTTTTTCATTTGGCATAGTACTGTGTGAGGTAAGAACATCTTTAATTATTTACTCTGAAAACAAACACACATCAGCCATAACTTTATAACCATTGATGGCTGAAGGCAGAATAACATTAATTATCTCATTACAATGGTGCATGTCAGTGGCTGGGATATGTTAGACAGCAAGTGAAAATTGTCCCAAGAGTTTAATGTGTTGGAAGAATTGTCATTTCTAAAGAACTTTGCTAAGGGTCAAATTGTGATGGCGTGAGGACTGGGTCAGAGCATCTCCAGAACTGCCTTCTGCTTCTTGTTGGGTGTTCCCGGTCTGCAGTGGTTGGCATCAACCGAAGTGGTCTAAAGAAAGACAACTGATGAAGGGTCATAAGGTTCATGCGTGCTGATGATACATATGGGGAATGAGGGCTAGTCCATGCTTTTTAATCCCGCAGAAGAGCGATGGCAGCACAGACTTATGAACAAGTTACTTTTGACACTGAGCTGTTTTGGCTGCTAAAGAGGTACTTTCTTAATATGAGACAGGTGGGTTAAATGTTATAGCTGATCAGTGCAGCTCGTGGTTACAACTCTATATCCTGAATGGGGAAATGACAGCAAAGTTATTTCAAAACAACTTCTCTTCAAAGATTTATCATGAGATCATACCAACACATCATTGATAGAGTACAGATTACCAAAGAAATCTAAAGACTTTAAATATATAAACAAGTTTTTATGAATGTCTCACATTAATTTTTCCAAGGTTCCAAGGTCAGCGAGTGCGCCGTTAAATAATAATGATCTCGTTGAGGATCAAGGTCATGAATGGGATTTTTGCCATCATCAAGCAGCACTATACTATGGTCTGTGCTGAATGTTTTCACTCTGATATTTCTTACATCTTCTGACACAGATCATTGGGAGAGTCTATGCAGACCCTGAGTGCCTCCCCAGGACTATGGACTTTGGTCTGAATGTTGGAAAGTTTGTGGAGAAGTTCCTCCCTGATGACTGTCCACCAACTTTCTTTCCACTGGCTGTGGCCTGCTGTGACCTCACACCAGATAACCGGTGAGACGCTGTTATCATAGAGCTATTACATTGTATAGAGTCAGCTTCTCAATCACCTAAACGGGGCTGGAGATTCAACAGCTGTGTGGCAACAATGTGAATAATAGTATTATTTAGTAGTAGTTTTTAGTAGTAGTATTTAATTACTAATTTTAGTAGTAGTATTTATCACAGTGAGAGACATCCAGTTAATCTGTAGAGGGGACTGGGGGAAGAAAAAGTACTTTCAATGCCATCTTGACCTACCTCTAGCAGGGCAACCCTCTGCTGCCAAATTGCTTCCTCATGTTTTCTCTCAACTATGTCTATCTAGTTTCAACCCCAATTCCCACTGTGCGCCCCCCTCCCTCTCTATCCTTCCACAGTCCACCATTCCAGAAGTTGGAAGACTGGTTTGAAGCTCTGTCACTGAACCAGGAGCTGGGGATCCCCTTGCCAACTGAACTAGATGAACTGCATTTAAGTCTGAGCCAGCTCCACTTTCCTAAAGATATATCCCCAACCCAGAGTACCGACCAGTCACCAGCCCCAACAGCAGCCTCCCCAGAGCAGCAAAGTATGACAGGCAATGGCACCTAGGACCTGTGCATCTCTTTGGTTCACTCTAAACTGATGTACTAATAATATGGATGAAATAAAGAGAAAAATAATACATGAGCCATATCTGAACTGGATGAATTGGAATAACTGGACCAAGCTCCCTGAAAGGGGACTGTCAGTCAATTGCATTATGAGTGAAAAGACACATTTCCCATTTCTCTCACAAGTCTGTACTAATGTCTGCCGTGTATAAAGGCCCTCTGCTGGGCTGACAAACGCCCAGCATCTCTTATAAAGTGAGTAAGAGCAAAGAATCACGTGGAAGCAGATTTGTTTTTCTGGTTCTGAAGTTGTTTTTTAGGCATGGAGTGCACAGATCAGTCCTGGTCCTGGAAAGGACTCATTTCAGTGCAATAGAAAAATCAACAAAGATATTTGCCAGTCCAGGTAAAAAAAAAAAAAAAAAGGTAGGGCTCGAGAACAGGTGCAACTAAATGCAGCAGATGGAGCGAAACCCACACTGACTTCAAAATAGCTTCATAACTCAGGAGTGACAAAAGATGACAAATGTTTAGGCCCCATCACTGTAGCCCTTTTGATCTAATCTTTGACAAGATGGTTACAAGTAGGATTTGGTACTTTGTATTCTTATGAATTAAAAAAAAAACGGTGAAGGTTACTTACAATAATTTTGACATAATCAAAATTATTGTAAGTAACCTAATTTTTCATAAAAAATTTACTTTGTACAGACGAACTGGACTTTTGTTTTTGAACCATGTATATAAATATGTAAATATTTTGCCACTGAATGGATGTCATTTTGTAATGGAAACTGTAAACTTTTAGACATTTTGAAAACAATGGATGTTTTTACCTTTTTGCTGTCATCATGCAAGGTACTGACAACTGGTTGTAACCACTATTTATATCACTGGTTGTGTTTTATAAATAAAAACATTTGAAAGGTGACTTTTTTTGTTGGTTTTCTGGATGCATGTCACTGAAACCAGTAAAGGGAAATCAATGCTTGTTATAGTTGGGTATCAAGAGTTTATCATTTGTAATAGCAAACGTTTTCCTGACACATCAAGCCGGAGTTTGCAGGCAACTCAGTCTTTAGTTAGGAATCGGTCCCGGTCAAATGTTTTTACTCTCAACAACCAAGTGCTCTACTGGTGCCTGTAATGGTGCTTTTCCTCTATGCAGGAACATTTGATACCCCCCCATCAAAGGGGGCCGCAAGGGGTTTCAGCTGTATTTAGGAATACTCTATCCACATGTCCTGACAAATGTCTGGATATAATCCAATAAAACTAGCACCATGTAGCTTCTAGGGCACCTCCCCTTTTTGCATTCTTCATATGGGATAGAAATAAAGTATTGTAACTTCAACGTGTCGATAAAGGTCCATATGTGTGGAAACCCTCCACATTATGTATCTTGATCTCCTCTCCTTCCTTATGGTTGGACTTTGAGATCAGAGTATTTTGTACCTTTTTTTCCTAGTTCTCATTATTCAATATATTAAATATAGCATTAATATATTGCACTATTAGCGCCATGAAGTAGAGCTGTACATGGAGTAAGGGGTTGTTTGGTTTATCGCTGATGCCAACCGTTTAGCAAAGTGTGTAACTATCAAGGAGCTGATCTACCGAGATCCAGCTTGTTTTTTCTTATATAGTAATAGTGATAATTTTCAGGCGTCTCCAGTGATGTATTTAAGAATTGCCAACAGAGGGAGCTTGATGCAAAAGTTGTTGACGGTGAACCTTGGATGATAAACTTCTCATAGGATGTTGTCTTTCTGCTGAATATGGCTCTCCTACAATAAATCCTGCGTTAAGTTTAGATATACAGACATTACATCAAATTGTCTGTATATTTTATTCAGTCACATCATTGGAAATCAGTATTCAAACAAGTATGAAGTACTAAATTCTAATACAAAGAAAATAATCATTCCAACAAGCATACAGACACTTACATAATGGACCATCAGATCCACTCGTGCAACAAAAATAAAACAATATGATGGAGTGATGACAAAAAGAAGATTAACACATTTGGAAGTACCAGTGCATCATGTGTAACATTATGTGTATGAAGGTTTCCACAGTTTCAGGCAGATATTCTCTTAATATCACTCAGTAGTTCAATTTGTAAGATGCAAAATTGCCCCTGAATATAAACTTACAGCTGGATACCATTGCCATGCACAAAGGAATTAGATTTTTTTTCCTTCTAAACAAACACCAAACTTTGGACTGTTTTTATTCTGCTCCATTCCTTTTTTCTATCCTGAAGCATCAAGTGCATAACTCAAATGTTTCAATATAATCTAAGCACCATAAAGTCAACATTCTCAAGACGCTACTCTGAATAGACTGCCTTCAGCTTTTTCTTTTTTTGGTGCCATCTGTTCGTTGTTGTGGTGATGCAGTTTTGTCCTGTGGACTAAACTCTCTCACACTTTATCAGAGTGCTCTGTATTTTTCCTGTTACTCCTTAACCTGTGGAAGAAAAGGACCAGTCCTTTGTGTCTGCAAATTACCACTATCATCCTGTGAAACCATATTGGTCCTGCCAGTCGGGTACATTCAAGAGCATCATGCTAAGGCACTTTCCCTTGTCTTTGGTGGACCTCATTTCCCTCAGCTGACCTCAGAGCGGATCCATTCTTCCTTTGGACACTCACATACGAGTCACCAATTTGTCTCCAAGTTAAAGCTGTCTTTCACACCTCTTGTCCACATCAGCCTCGGCACAGCCAGCGGGTCAATGCAAAAAATATTAGTCACATATTCATAATGTAACACCCTCTCTGGAGAGTTTACCTTCTCCAACATGGAAACACACCAAAAAGGTTAGAAACAGTTCCCCATACAAAATGCCATCTGATTTCATCACACGTCAAAAACATCAGCTATTCAATGTGCTGATGTTGACTACAAATCCAAGGCCTTATTCTATTGAGTATCAATGTATAAAATAACAATATTCAGGACCACGCAGCCTTCATTGTCAATGGATTAGTCAAAATGGTTTGAAGTTGACGGTGTTCGTTGTGTGTCAGCTTATTCCATCTGTGACTCAGCTGTAGAAAAAAAACAAAAAATAAGAGCTCAGTTCAAGTCTTTGGAGGAAACACTGCACACCCCAACTCATTTTAAATCAGAGCTTAATCAGGGTGGCAGGGGTGAAATTAACATGGGAGTACTTTGGTCCACAAATGGACATCAGAGTCTCGATTGGAAACTAAATTCCTCCTCATGCTCCAGGAGTACCAGCCTGCTGGCCCATGAGAGGGTCCCCGCCCTCCATACTCTCCTGGACGGTGGTTGTCTCGGGCTCTGCCATGATCACAATGGTGTTCTCATCTACCAGCTCGCATGTGGGGTTCGAGAATGCCGACAGCGGCAGGGTGATCCTCTGCATCTCGCGCTCGTACACTCGCTGCTCATGCTGCTTCTTTAAATCCCGACCCCTACACACACACAGACACACAACAGATGTTCATCATGCAGTTACCAATGTCAGTACTCAAAGCTGTCAACCTGCAATTACAGTGGAGCTGTGAACACAATCCATTAACCTTTCCGGTTTATATAGTGCAGTTTTGTTGGACATTGTTAAGCAGCTGCTCAAAGACACAGCTTGAAGTTACAACAATGTTAGCGACATGATCCTTTATTTTTATGTCAGACTCTGCTGTAGTCTGCATCAGCTCATGAAATATCTAGTACTTCATGTGATATATGCTCTTACAAAGATATAATGAGAGCAGTGAAAATGAAACAAAATCGAAAAAGCTGTGGACCAGAAACCTTAAAAAAGGAGCTGAATGAATCCATTTAGATCTGAGAGAATCTTGTGATAATTCCCTGCATGTTCATGACTACGAACAACTTCATAGAATGAGTCATGTGATCAAATTCAATTCGTAACCACTCATAACCACTTAAATTATTTATCTGCGCTTAATATCAAAAATGATATAGAAAAATTTGCAATCAATTGTCAAATTTCATTATTTTTTCCAAAAGCTTTTATAGTGGTGCTTTCAGTACACCTAAGGGAGTTGGAAAAAATGCACATTAAATCTTTGGCACAGTTTTTTTAACTGGTCATATGTCAATATGTATGGCCGGTTTGGTTTTGCTATGACCACTCCTTTGTGAAACTTACCCACATTTTAAAAAAAAGCAGGAAAATTGAGAAGAAAATGAGCTCTGCATAATTGGCAGTGTTTGGGCAATGCCGGAGGCCAACTAATCAACAAGTTGACATGGCTGTGAAAGCTCATCATTCAACGATAGTGTGTCTGCGTCAGTTTTAGGTATCTACAGGAAAACAACAGACCAGCAGATTTACCAGAAACCTGCCACAGGATGACACCCGAGGCTCTACCATTCCATGAAGAAGGGGATTACTCCAGGACTCGACATAGTAGCTGATAGCGGGCACTTATTACATTGTGTAAAATGTTGTGTACTCCTATCGTGTCACCTGAGGCATTTTTGGAGCATTTATTTTTGGTGTTGTTTCTGATACTGATTATATTAAGACAACCATTAGAAGTTAATAAGGAACCATTTGCAAAGAAACACAGTGGTGCATTATACTATGTCAGTGTTTTGGGAGCCACCAAAGAAAAATGTGTATGAAATAGAGCTTCAGATATTATACAGTATGTAGATAGCAGGGACTGTTCGGTCTATGCTGTGTCTGCAGTGAACAAAAGGAAGAGATGGTGACGAGGAACAGAACTGACGTTCTGGAGAGGCGTCTATCTTCTCCGGGAAACTAAGTACTGTGAAGCAGCATGAGAATGCTTTCGACTGATCTTCCACTCTGCTCTAAACTTTGTAAATCACAGATTATTTAGACTTGTGTGCGGTTGATTTTAGTTGCCAAGGACCAAGTGAGTTCCCTGCCGTATTTTCATATTTTCAGGAATTTAAGTTAGTTACCTTGCAGTGAATCAGTTGCAAAGATTAATATCTAGCTGCACATTATATAACAAAACTCGTCTGCTGCATAAAGACATGAAACGGCGAAAGAAGAAAAAAAATACCACTTCCCTGAGTTTTGTCCTGGACTATTTTGAGCCAAGACCAGAAATTTCCTGGAGCTTGTTGCCTGATAAACATCTATCTCTGGCATGGCTATCTGTTTCCCACATGTTTTCGGTTTGGTGCTTAGCTAAACTAACTGCTGTTGACCTCATCTGCATATCCTAACACACAGATGAGAGATTGGAATAAGTAATCTCTGCTAAATCTCATCCAAAGCAGCAAGAACAAGTTCATTTAAATGGCAATTATGACAATTACAGATTGCTGAGGATGTAGTAGACTGGTCCTTGCATGAAAAAAATACATGGTATAATTTTTAGAAAACGAAGCAGTGCTTTCTTCGGGGGTTTACTATTTGCTCAGTGTCTCTGTTACTAGCTTGCTTGCCTATTGGTTGACCTAGACCTGGGTCTAACTGTGGTTTTAATATGTACCTTTAATATGAACCATTGCCTTACACCCACTCCGGCCTGGAGAAATCAAGGAATCCCGTTAATACCCACATACAATAGGAGGTACTGTTACTGAAGATGTTGTGAATGTACGCTGAGGACAAAAAAACACTGTCTTAATTAATAACCCCCTAAAAATAAAGAACAAAGACAGAGGAACAGCCAAACAGATTTAAGAACCAACCGCAGGTCTGTAAGGGCATTTTGGGCACTGCCAAAGGGAATCAGTGTATCCTTTTACGCAACACTGGGCACATTATTTAACATATTATATAACTACAGCAACTACATGGGCTTCTCTTTATCCATGCATGTCCACATATTCTGTTTGAAGGCAATAAAATGGCTCAAGTGGAACAACAGAGGACATCTTTGGCGATTTAGAAAAACAGCTGACAGCCTATCCTTAAGAGACCATTTGGAATATGGTCGTTTGGCTCGTTGGAATACAGAGCCAAATAATTTCTAATCCTAATTGAGATACTAACCTCTTATAGAAGTAGCCAAGGGTGATGCCTACTCCTAGGATGATTATAATCGCCATCATGAGGATGCCAATAACATAGCCTAACAAAAAAAGAGACATTCAATTTTAAAAATGTAACACACAATTATTAAAAAAGATATAAAAGATACTTAAATCATGGAACAATTAATAACCTTTATCTTAGTTTAAGTCAAAGCTGCAGCTGAGCATGTTCCACTTATATCAAGTGTATATTTTCAGAGTAATAACTTCAACATACCAACAGTGCCAAGGTCCTTTTTCTTTTTGGGCAGTGTGCGCACCCGCTGGCTGATTCCCATTACTGGCTGCACTGCAGCAACTTTACTCTGAGCAGGATCAGACTTGGGTGATTTAAAGTTCTCAGTAGAGGGTGTGGTTTCTTTTGGTTTGAGGGATTCAGCCTCTGCTGCCAGGGTAGAGGCTTGATATGAAGGCATAATGAAAAAATGGCAGTGTAAAGAACATCAATTCAGTACTTTGACAGGATTTTTTGCAGATTTCAGCAAGTTGAATATAAGACCTTTTATGAGCTTTTAACCGTTTAGAAATTAAATTTAAAACCTACTGGCATCCTTACTGGCAAAAAGTACGCCAGTAATGAAAGAATGGCGAAGTCACAGTTCTTTGTAAACTAAATAGATTTTCTCAGAACTGTGTGTAAATAATAGAGTGCTTATGTGCTCTGAGAAGTATGACAGGAGCATTTAAACGTGAATGTAGCACTAAATAAACATTACATGTTCATTCAGTATCAATACTTCAATATAAAATATCGTTACAGAATTACACATGGAGTATAATTTTTTTCATTTTCGTGTGAATACTGAGTATTTCTTCTGATTTGTCTTTACCTGCATACTTGTTTTATTCATTTTGATTGATATTCTTTGATATTTATGAATAACTTAAAATAGTCTTAAACTAGGTTTGACCTAACTAATACTGGACCATGGGGTTTTGTAGTTACTGCGGTCGCAACAACACTTCAGCGCAGCCCAGAAACTACTCTCACAAAGCTGTAAATCAGATAAAAGGCTGGCAGGAGCATTTTCACGTTTGTTTTTCATGAACCAGATATAAACTGGCTCTTTGTGCTTCTTATTAATTCAGTAAAAAAAGAGGTTCAACATCTGTTCTTCAAATCTTTTTTCCAGCTCTACATAAAAGTTGTTGTTTGTGAACTGTACTGGAGTTAAAGGATATGAAGCCACAAAATAAAGCAGCCAATCAGAAGCTGTATCCAAGGTAAAGCTTTCTCTCCGACAAATAAGGTCAGTTTGGGGTGTGGCCAACGGCTTCCTGGAAACTGAAACGCTTCACTGTGTGTGCAGGGTTGTGCTATTGTGTGGCTGGGGTTTGTTTATCGGACAAGAGAGAAAGTGCTAAGACCGGTCACCTCACGCCCTATTACAAAATCTAATTTGAGAAACTACAGACATTACCATTTTATTTGCGCGTGTGTGTTTGTTTGTTTTCTAACTGTTTTGCTGACCCAGAAAAGTTTTAAAATTTGAATGAAACCTCTCTTAGTATGCTTCAAATCGTTTTTGACTTATTAAAACCTTTCTTTAGTGAAAAACAAACAAACATCTCAACTCATTAGTTTCCTGTAGTTTAACCCACGGTATAAAATAATAAGTGCTCTAAATGAGGAGACATTGATTGGTAAAAGCATCAGGAGGAAAGTCTGAATTATTGCGCAGAGCATAAAATAAAGATGTAATTTTTGTGTTCCATCCGCTGGGAGCTGTGGCCCTAGCCGTTCAGTAAACTGTCATAAACACATGCAGTGTCTGTGTGAGTGTTCGAATGTGTGGTGTTTAGCTACCATTGCATATGTTAATTGTGCAAAATTGTCTCTGGATAGTCCCATCTGGGGCAGTAATGTAGCACCACGGCCTCTCAGAGGAGTCTGGATTTCGGCAGTGACTGTGATCTCCAACACCTAGGGGAGAACATAAAAATATTGCATGTGTTACTGATTCCCTGCAGAAATACAGGACTGTCTCGTTCTTTCTGAGACAATCCTGCAGTGTGGCTTAACCACTGTATTCATCTTCTAGCACTTTGAGATTTGATCCAAATGTAAAGTGCGTTATAAATTAAATGTGTTATTTATTATTATTAACTCATCACACCAAACTGAACTGAACAGGCTGCCATGAGAACAAAGGAAGGAAAGGTGTCAAAGAGGCATTTAACACCATAAAAAGTCAACTGTACAGTAGCGAACACATGATTTATAATCCCTGCAATCCTGTGGGAAGCTGTATTTTTGTAATGTATCAACCTTTCGGCAAAGATCTGAGAGGTGTTCACTACCTGTGCTGAATCTGTTTTTAATCCATTTACATTTGTGACACTTCAGAATCTCCAACAACTTCAACTTGTATTTAAAGAGACAGACAATCATATAATATTTAATATATTTAATGTAAGGTTTTTACCTCTCTGTGAGTCAGGATTGATGGCAATATCATAGTCTCTAGTTGTTTTGTTCCAGTTTAGACAGGTCAGACCTGAGGAAGAGCTCCGCTGTGCTCCTCTGTAGTCTTCAGCAGTGGACCTAAAGCACTCTTAAGAAAAACAACTGCATGTGAGCGCAACCAAAATAGGAGATTGTGCAATCAACACAACAGAAATATTGGTAGTATTCAAGCATTTGTTGGTAAATGTAATAACAATGAGTACAGTTTATACAAGTGTAAGACTAATACACGAAACACTAACCATAATGAACCATATTACCTTCTTGATTTCCAGTAGGTGAGCTGCTCTCGACAATCACCACGCTCAGGAAAAAGACCTGCAGGGAGAAGAACATCTTGCAGAGTTGACGGCATGAATCCACCGATAACATGGTCGGCAAATGGGCTTATTTGCTTGAAAATGCAGTCATAAAAAGTAGAAAAAACCCATGCACAAAATGGACGAAGGGCATGTGCTGATCGTGCATCAACAACGTCGCTTCTTTAGCCAGAGTCCCAGCCCTTGTTTTTGTCGGAGGAGCAGAGCCTTCTTCGTAAACAGCCCAGAGAGGAGGAGGATGTGGGGGAGCGGTCCTACGACACCGACCTCAAGGTCCTAGAGCCTTACGTATGGTGAAACGGTGGTAGTGGAAAAATAGTCTGGCATTTTATCTCTTCATGCTGCCTTGAGAGGAAAACACATCGTCCTAACTGTCGTCACGCGAAGTTCTCCACATTTTTGTTCAAGCAACAATATCCCTCTCCAAAGTAGCTGCAACATCTTCCACAGCAGTTTCCATGCATTGTCTCTGGTTGCCTATAAATAGCTCCTCAGCTTTCCATTTTCATTTTAAATTACGTTGAGTCTCTACTTTCCATCTATAATCCCCCGAGTCTTATCTGGCTCTCAGTACTGTGGGACCCACAGAACTAACCCACAGTGTGGGTTCACAGATAAATCTACTTGCAGTCCTTTTGAATACATGGGCGCATACCAAAGGCCACACAAACCCTCTTTAGTGGGGCACATGCAACCAAACTCATCTGTTGTAAAACAGTAAAATCTGAATTAAAATAAATTAATAAGAAAATTATTTTTTTCCAGAATAATGAGGCTTTAATCAAAAAGGCAAGTCCTGCAAGTCATTTGGTGTTGGGCTGTGGTGACCATTTTGCAGTCAAGGTCCCAAATTGTGGTGCACCTGCAAAATCTATATACAACAAGGTGCATGTCGAGCTTATGCACTGTGGCATGATTTCAGCAATCCATGTACAGGAATCAGATAGGGGTTTTGATTATGTGATATACCTAATAAAGTCTGTTTAATACAGATGCGCTAGCTTTACTTGTTAAAAGTTACTTGAAAAAATATATAAAATAAAATAGCTGGTACAACAATTTGGAATGGCAAAATGTAAAAGCTCAATTTATTATATTTCCATTTTACACTAAGGGTTTTAAAGTCCTAAACTGAGCCAGAATAAAACTTAAATTATATTTGATTCGCTTACATTTGCTCTGGTCGAGGCCAAGCATGATCAAATACCAAAGTTACCCTACTGTCAACTAAGATTAACTTGGCTAAGTCTGAGTTTTATTAAATATAAAAGTAAGCCTAATGTGAACTAATTTAAGCCCAAATTAGCTCTGGTCTAGGATATGCATTATCCCATGTACAAGTTATCCTACTTTCAACTAACAAAGCCTCAACCACATCTGATTGAGGCTAAAAAAAAAAAAAATCTAAATAAAAGTTACCCCACTATTAACTAATATTAACTAATATTAGCTAACTGGTTGAGGCTCATCAATTCCAAATATAAAAGTTTCCTTACCTTAGTCAACTAGCATTGGTTGACATTAGTTCTGGTTGAGCCTAAGTACTATTTAATATGTTACCCTACTATAGACTAGCTTTAGCTAACATTAGCTCTAGTTGAGGCAAAGCATCATCAATGTAAATGTTATGCTCACGCCAGCTAAAGGTTTTTTTGTCCAACGCTAAGCATTATCAAATATCAACATAACCCCAATGTCAAAAAGCATATAATAGGGTCCTGTTGTACTCAAGGATCTTTGGTGTGCACGCAGAGAGAACTCTCACTCATGTTCCATCCAACAGAAGAATTTTCTGAAAAGCTCTTTCCAGTTCGGATGGAAAGGTGTCTGAATATACAGTGTATCGTAGAACCGTTTTTGCAGTAAAATATGGAACTATACAATATCCATCAGGAGGTTTGAATGTCAAGGTTGACTGGTGTATATACACTTCTCCAAAAAATAAAGGTAACACTTAATCATCGCAGAATGACACCAAGCCAGTCAAACTTCAGGGATATCAATCTGTCCATTTAGGAAGCACAAGTGATTGTAAATCATTTTCACCTGTTTTGGTGCAAATGAAAGTGACAACAGGTGCAATGGAGGGGTGAAAGCATGACAACACCCAAAAGGGAATGGTTCTGCAGGTGGTGGCCAAGATCCATTTGTCTCTACTTATCTTTCATGACTGACTCTTCTCCAGTTTTGTGTTCTGCTGGTGTCTTTGTCACTACTTTTGACATGAGGCAGTACCTGCAGCTCACTGACACTGCACAGGTAGTCCAGCCCCTCCAGGATGGCTTATCCCCACGTGCAGTTTGCTTTGTCTCCAAGCAAAGTCTCAGGGGAATGGAGGAAAGACGTTACAAGAATAGAACTGGACAGGTTCGTAGAAGGACAATAACCAAGCAGCCAGACTGGTATCTTCTCCTCAGTGTAGGAGGAGCAGGAGGAGCACATATCCCTACAAAATTACCTCCTGGTGTGATGTTTCTGAAAAAACTCAGCAACAGACTTCATGAGGGTGGCTTGCAGGCCTGACGTCATCTACTGGGACCTATGCTCACAGCCCAGCACCGCGGAGCTCAATTAGTTTTCACCAGAGAACAGCAGGATTGGCAGGTTCTCCATTAGTGCCACATTCTCTTCACAGATGAGAGCAGGTTCAAACTGAGGTAATGTGACAGGAGTGACAGAGTCTGGAGACGCTGTACAGAAAGTAATGCTGCTGCATCATCATCCAGTAGGACCGGTTTCGTGGTGGGTCAGTGATGGTCTGGGGAGACAGATCCTTGGATGGTCTCATGGACCTCCACAGGCTACCCTGACTGCTGTTAGGTACCAGGATGAAACTCAGACCCACTATCACACCTTACACTGGTCAAGTGGACCCTGGGTTCCTCCTGGCCCAGGACAGTACCTAGCCTCATGTGGTCTGAGTGTGTAGGGAGTTCCCGGAGGATGAAGGTATTGATACCATTGACTAGTCTTCATGTTCCCCAAACTTGAAACCACCTGAGAACCCTTGAGACGTTATGTATCGCTGCATCAGACGCCACCACCACTGACCACAGACTGTCCAGGAGCCCCGATCCAGGTCTGGGAGGAGATCCCCCGGGATACCATCCTTCATCTCATCAGGAGCATGCCCAAACGTTTTCAGGGGGTCAAATTGGCATGGGGGTCTCAAACACACAGGGAGCTGTACGCTGATAAAGCAGAGAGATGTTGTTGTTGACAAGAGTGAATGCCTGTGTCAGTCAATGTTTACAAAGACACTTTCCATATAGATGCTCATAACATTTACAAGTATTCTATAGTAAAACATTTTACCTGTCTGGCACTCCTGGTGAAACTCTGCTCATCCATGGCTTAAGATGTAAAAATCTTCTCCCCACTTGCAGTTAATGAAAGCTGCATGCTGGATGAACACATTTAGGAGTGGCCCCATTTCAACCAAAAAAATACAGAAAACATTGATGAGACAGGAATGCTTAAAATAAAGTTGTGCAATAGATTCACGAGTTTGAACACAGCCAAAAGTATGATTACAAATTCACATTTATGACCAAATTCATATCATTGCAAATCCGGCATGATTTTTTTTCTGGGATGAAGCTGACCTCCATAACTATACAAAATGAGTCATCGTCGATGGATTCACATTGGATCATTTACTTCAAGAATTTGTTTAATTTATCATGTAATTTACTGGTAAATCTGGCTATAAGTCAAGGTTTTGACTTGGTGCATCATAGTTACATGTTTTTTAGGATTTTTGTGTCATTAGGATTACCTGAACAGAAATGGACCTGAGCTGAATTTGGCTGGTTCAGGGAAGCCCAACGTCTGTTTGAGATTCTTTGTCATGAGTGTAATCAACGGCTGAGGGTTGTTCTATTAATCAATGTCCTGAAATTCTTATTGTTAGATATATGACATAATGGACAAAAAGCAGAACCCTGTGCTTGGTCATGTAATTACAGGGTAGTTATTCAGTGTCCACTACATCGAGTTTGACATGCTCAGAAGGACAGTTGTACACTGGCCTTTGTTCGCCGTGTAATTATGGGTATTTCAAAATGAAAATAAATTAGACTATTTATATTTACATGCAAAAGCTTTATAGAATCCTGTCGGGTTCATCTTTAAAAAATAAAATGAAATGACACAAAGCCTTCTTTAAAAAACAATTTAATTAAAATTTGTTATTGTAATTCCATTTGTAGGATAGCAAACATTTTCAAGATTTTCTATTTTTGCTTGCAGTTCAATAGACCAAAAGTTTAGTCCTCTTGATGGTTTCTGTATGCAACTACATGAACACAGTAGAAGCAAATGTACCTGCTTGGCTCTGTTCCCCATCTCCACAGTAACTGATTTAATTAGCAGGCTGCAGGTGTCCTCAGTTACAATAGCTAAGACTTTCATTAAGGGACAGGGCCATTTTCTAGTTTTATGCAGTTGAATCTTTATCAGACTTATTCATTTAAAAACAGACTATGTCTTGACCATAAATTAGGCCTTTTTGTTCAAGCTAGATTCATGATTCAAGGTTTATGAAGATGGTTGATATCAAAGTTTTGCCCTTTGACTTTCATCATCTTGGATTACGTTTTGTGTGTCATGTTGTACCTCACAATGCATCAAGAACATGACTCGAACCACCTTTAGCCTCAATTGCGTGATATGTTAATCTCATAGGGCTGTGCCCTACAATCGTCTTAATCATGGCCTGAGCTAACTGCCTGTATAAGCCATATGTATGAGTCATTATTAGAGTATATGTTTCAGCTGTTGCATAATAATGATGATCAGAAGCATAACAATATAGGTAAACACCAAAGGAAGCTGATCATGAAGTACTTTCAGTACATATAGTGAGTGAAACAAAACAAAGACGTTTTTCGGTCATGGGTTGATAAATTGGCAATACAGATCAACTCTGACAATGTCAAAAGGAAATAAAAGCTCTGAGGATACAACTATGAACCGTCCATGTAGATTTATTTAATGGTGTGACATGTCCAACCCCTGCATAGACAAACTCTTTCATGCAAGGGTTTGTCTTCTACTGAGAGCAGCCCATCTCAAACAAAAGCATTGGGCCATCTGATGAGATAAGACTGGTAATGTCTGGTCGGTTGCAGAGCAACGCAAGGCTCTCCATCAAACCCTCTCAAACCTCTTCAGCCCTCATGCGGGTGTAAATGGACACTTATCTAGGCAGAAGGCCTCTAATGGAGCATTAACACGCACACCATGGTCCCCAATGGGCACCAAGCAACCAATTTCTCCTGATGCTGTTGCATTACATCACTGCGCCAATACTGCTGCAGTTTCCTTGCTTTAGAACCGCTGTGGATAACAATATGAGCCTTTTTGGCCTGGGAGTGATCGGAATATTTCAAAAAAATTTGGACTTATTTATTGTCGATGTTGTCGCTTAAAACCATTTTACTTTAAAAATTTACATACCGTCATAAAATGTAGTTTTTATTTAAAACTATGCAAGTGAAATCAGGGTTAGGAGGATATGCGTCTCTTTTCTGTTGGGATGATATAATTATGGATAAAACAGACTTATGCCATTGAGTTCTTACGTAACTTAGAAATGAAAAAGATTATGCATTGCAGCACCACGGTTGAAACATTCATTTAACATTGCACACTCAGAGGGCATGATCATTCCTTAGATATAATTTATGCTGGGTATCAACTGCCATGTGCATATAGAAAAATAAACTCCATCATTAAGCTTCATCATACTGGAAGCTCTCCAACCAAAACAGCCGTTATAGCTGGGGGAAAGTGGACACCATTCTGACTGAGAAGACCACAAACATCTTGTAAACTCATTTGAAGGGATGAAGGATCACAAAGAGGTCGTATATCATCAGACGTTTTCAACAGCCGGAGAAGAAAGGCAGCTCTGGTGAAAAGGCCACACAGGGAGCTATGGAGACATGGGTTCTTGAGGAGAGACAGCCAGACCGGGCTCAGAATCTTTGCTACAGAGAAGGAAAAAAAAGCACTGTAATACAAATATGAATTCATCATCACATAGTTATCTTCAGACTAGTGTGGTACCTGGCAGGAGCTCTTTGCACATTGCAAGTCCATCAGACACCAGTGCAGCATTCTCATCTGCCCATGCATTTAGGATCTGTGGCAAAGCAGAGGATTCAAAGTATTTGCCAACCATCTGCATCAGGTAAGGCAGCACATGTGCGGCCATCACGGAGGGCTCTGCAAACCGATTAGCCTCATCCTGCGCATACAGACTGAAACACCTGAGAAAGAGATCCATGAAAATAATCACGCAACAGTTAATAAATTTGGATCTTTCTATACAAGTTTTCATTCTGTGAGATAACCTACCCCATTTCTGAGGCCTCTCTTAGGACAGCTCTGAGGTCAGACTGAGGTACGTAACACAGCAGCACCTCCAGTGTATCAGGGGAATCCCAGCATTCTTCCAGCAGCATGTCCAGTAGGAACAGCACAGCCTGGCTGACCTGCATATGGTAGACGCTCCCATGGCTTTTTGACGTTTGGACATGGTGCAGCATGGAGCTATAATAGGCTGCTTTCATCCTAACCTGTTGGCTTTGGTCCTGCAGCAAGCACAGGCCTGTGCTAATCAACCTAATCCAGGAATATTCAGCATATTTAATTTCTGCGCATCCAAGTATTTTATGTTGTCGAAAAGACGAGAAAATTTGGTTTCATTCACACCTGCTCATGATGGTAGTTCTGTGTTCTCCTATACGCAATAGTGGAACTCCAGCCACACAAAGAGCTTCAGCACATGCCATCCTGAGTACTTCAGGGGCTTCTGGGGAACGCTGGCACTCCAAGATGCTAAACCAGCGCTGTAACACTGATGTCTTTACACTTATTGGCACAAAGAGGAGAGGAAAGGGAGAGCAGCAAGAAAAAGTGTTCTAGTATGTGACTCTGTGTACTGAAGTAAAAAAAAAAGAAGACAAAAACCATCTCAAACCTGGAGTCTGACCGTGGGGAAAGCAGCAGGCTAGCAGCATACAGAGCCTGGGACAGAAACTCCGGCCCACCTCGCTGATCCTCCAGGTGCCCCAGCAACACATTCAGACACTCAGGCAGAGGTTCCTGCAGTGGGGTCAACTGAGGAAGATACTGAGGTAAAATAGAATTACCTTCAATCATTACTGCAGACAGAGAAGTGAGGTAGGTCCTTCGGTACTCCATGTTGTGGCTCAACAACGCCTCCCTCAGGTTTGACTGGAGAAAGAGAGGGATATATTAAAGCCTTTAATAATGCTGTATGATTGTCAAATGACCAATGTGCTTTTAATGTTTTGAGTCTCACAAAATATAATATGGGAGAGGCATTGCAGTACAAATTTTAACATATCTGGACTAAAATTCAAGATTAGTTTGGTTATCCTAGATCAAAAATGATGTGCAGTATACAATGTGATTATGATAATGGAATCATTTCAGTTGTTTCCCCTTAAATAGATACTTATAATTCTCCAAGCATCCTGTTTAATTTGTGCGTTCAGCAAAAGATATCGTTATAATGTTTAATCTATAATCCCAAAAAATGTTTTTTTTGTATTATTGAAAACTTAAAACTCAGTGTTTTAAAATTGTATTATGTCTGAAGGTTAATGAACACCGCTGGTGTTGATGATATAATGCACTGCAACTGGAAAGTTAACCGAATGACCCACATAGCCAGCAAATAATAAAAGGACAAACATTGTCTTGGCAGTGCTTAAGTCTCCTGAGTTACATAATAGTTAGATACACACCCTTTATAATATCAGTGGGAATATAAATGTCAGGCCAGAATTCAGTTTGAAAGGAACTGACATTATATCGAAGCCCATTTCCATTTCCCCAGTTTCTTTTCATTGTTCTATTAGGATGTCGCCATGCCAAAAGCTATACAATCAGGTTTTTACAAGGTGCTTATCTATGTGCTTAAGTCTAGAGAACCGATCATGTCTCACCTGCAACACCCTTTGAATGACCTCTTTCAATGTGTTCTGCTGTGGACCCCTCCCATCCAACACCCATGTAACCAATGAGAGTTTCAGATCAGGGCTCAGTGCAGAGAAGTTATCCCAGATTTGAAATGCCCATGTTGGATCTGCACATAGAAAGTAGACGGCTTGTTTGTGGAAGGATGCCAAACCAATCTGTGAAAGTGACAGAAATAAAACGTTAGAAGCCAAACATTTAGCAATCGCGTTATCGTGAAACCGTTATCGTGTTTTGACCGCTCTGATGTAGATGCAGATTAAGGATGCCACAAGCTCTGCTAAGATTCTTTGCTAAGGTTCTTGTTCATTTGAACTCAAGTTTATTCCTTTACTTTGGGCCAATGCAGCATCTCCTGTCAGGTCTGCTATGCGTCATACTATGATGTAAAGCAGAATATTATAACATGTAGGCCTACACAGACAGTATGCACATATAAATGCCATTGACTTGGAGTAGGTGGCCTCAAAATCAAAACAATAAGTAACCTGCTCAATGACCACAGCATAAAGTATAAGAAACCTTGTTGCGTACCTTTCCTGGCATAAATGAATGAAAGGAGTAAGCCATTACTAGAAGATCAGTGATAGAGGTAAGCCTAATTTTTTATATATCGATTTTAACACAACTTTTGTCTCACGCACCTGAAGCCCCTGTTGAGGTGTACGGAGGTCATACATGAGTATGTCTCGGAGCTTTGACAGGTAGATCTCAGGGCAGAATCTTCTCACTGAATCTGCGACTCTGAGGTAGGCCGCTCTCACTGGGGGGCAGCGTTGAACCTTAGTCATCAGCCACATTGAGGCTTGGATCCTGCGCAGCACCTCGCAAAGATCATCAGCGGCACTGGGAATGAAACCACAGCAGGATTTAAAAGCCTTGCGCAATCTAATGAATAATGATGAGCTCTTTTAAGGATCACCTCAGGCTGCATAGAGCTCTTTCAAGAAGAGCTCTGATCTGCAGTAGCCATCCATGTAGTTGGTTGTGACAGCAGTGATTCTCTGGATTTGGAAGCTGAGCTGTTAGTTGGAGAAGGATGTTCAGGTACTCTGAGGAAGGAGTCATTGATACCAAAGCCTTTGAGACCATCACTCGCACACTGTAAATAGGACTGGCAGACAGCTGGAGTAAAGGAGGAAGGAAGTCTGAGAAAGATCTGTCAAAAAGAATAAAATTCAAATTGTAGGTCAAATAATGATCTGAAAGAAGATTCATAAACTTTCAACTCTTTGTCATTCACCACTAGTCTATAAAAATATAGTGTGCCATGCTAACCTACCAAATGAGTAGTTAAATGTTTTACATTCAAGTTGAGTGTTACAGAAGAAAATTGATACCTCACTCATGACTGACTGTTAGCTTCACTTAGAATCCAAAATCTAAGTGTGGTATCAGAGAACGTGGCTCGGTCCAGACAAAATCAACCTGTCAGCAACTATAAAGCTCACTAATCTCTTATTTGTGGTTTGTTTGAGTACACCATGTGCAGTCTGTGAAACATGTCAAAATTACAATTTATACTATATTAGGTGTTATGGGGAAGATCATTTCCTGGAAACAACAGCAAAACAATTACAAATATTTGCTTTTTAGAACAAATAAGGTATGTTTTAATGAGATGATTAATGACTCATAACTATATGAATTGTATAGATATGATAGTGGAATCACGATTCCTATTATTCTTAATACGTATTTCAGCGCTTAGTATCTCCAAAAGTGATTTAAGGAAGGACAACAGGTAACTGGCGACATGATCATTTGTGCCAAAGGCTCTATGCATCTGGGCTGGGAAGGCCCGCCCGTGTTGTCTGATCACACATAACAGCTACTGCAGCTGTTGCAGTTACTACTCAGGGCTGAAAGTTACCACCTGGGGGCAAAAAAGTAACCTTGGCTATACTTTTAACCTGCCGCATAATACTTTGGAAGTGGAAAGATGATGCATCACTGTCAGTCTCTCGTTGGATAAAGCATGTGCTGCTCCACTTTTAAAATGTGGAAATCCTTTCTGACATTTTTCGATAAATAATGGATTATTATGCTTAGGCACTTGGCATTCACCAGTATAAGTTTTTGCATTCTCTGGCATGAACATACTGCCTGTTCTTAACTTCTTATTCTGCAGTTTTTCACTTTTCAATTTCATTCTAACGTTACTGAATGCCTTCCGTAACTATGATCACTTGTTGTGTACATCCTAATATATAGATATATAAATGTTGACTCTGTTGGAACACTTACAGTAAGTTCACTTAACCAAGCGACATCAGAGGGTAGGGTAAGTTTGTAGTTGAGGGCGGGACGGATCTTCGTTGTGTTTGTTTGTTTATTACCATTTTGTAAAATTTAATTCAATAAAAGAAGAAAGAATGAAAGACAAAGAAAATAAAAAGAAAGAAAGAAAAGCTACTCTAGCTCAAATTGCTGAAAAATTAGTGCTGGTAGAAAGGTATCAGAACACACACAGCTGTTTTGTCAGCAAAAAGGGGACCTTCACAATATGAAACAGGTGGTTTTGATCATTATGGCTGATCAGTTTTTACATCTAATGTGACCAACGTGTATAGAGATGTGCAAACAGGACTCACTCTGTTGAGTCTTGAACACCAGGCTGGAGTTGTGCTAACAGAGTGAGGATGGGAAAGAGCGACGGTTGGAGGTGTAGTTTGGCCTCAGTGGATGGACTCTGGCAGTCTCGTGCTGCTCCTCTCAGCTCGCCCAGGAGGAAGGGCTGGAGTTCAGGGTAGTGGGTGAAGAAGGCAGGGGGGGACATGCCATGCTGGTTAGAGCCATCCTCCTCACCGCTGAGCAGCTGACCAAGCATTCGAGAGCACAGAGAACCTGGAGGCACATTTAATACTTATATTTTAGTAAGAGGTGCTTTACGTAGACCTGAACCAAATGATTGATTAATAAAAGAGAGAACATCAATATGATTTTCAGGGACTATTGAGGCAATTATTAACTTCATCATCTTGAAAAACTGTTAAACATTTACTTGTTCTACCAACCAAATCTTTATGGGTATAAGGACCTTTTTTTTGTGTATTTTATGGTAACTGGACTATAACAGTGAACTAGCTATCTAAATAAAGATTAAATCAATTATTTTTTTCCAACAAGAGGGAAGGAAGTTTTATAGTGCGGGCCCCACTTTACATAGATGTTATGTGTTTTGTACACACTACATCTGTTGCATGTTTGTCCGCCATGAGAGGTCCTTTCTCTGTGGCTCCTCAATCTAACCCTGGTTAAAAGGTTTTTTGGGTGAAGTTTTTCAGTACAGATTGCAAAGCGCACTGAGGAGTTATGATTTGTGATTTTTGGGCTCTTTGAATAAAATTGTTTGTTGAAAAAAATTGGATAAGTTTCTCTGGCATTTTTGGTGGCCCCCTTTAATTGTTTAATGCTATTTAATAGAGTACTCAATTAAACAACTGAGAAAACAAGCAGATGAACCATAAGGACTTGTCTTAATGCATTCCGTCAAATTACAAACTAAGACGAGAAATAAAGCTCTAATTTTGCCTACTGTAAAGCTGTAAAGCAGCGTTCCTCATGGCCCACGAGGGAGAACTGAGCAGAGTGAGAGACAAAATGGCTACAGCAGGAGCAAACTGAAGGATAGGTACTCCTAGACCTGATCCACGCACCAGGGCCTGCAGAGTGTGAACCGCACACACCTGTAAAGGAGAGGGCATTTATATGAGCACACGTGTTGTCATGGTTACAAGGATATCCTCTCTGTTGTTACAGCATCTACAAACCTGTGGCAGGTCCAGTGTTTGATCCCAGTTCTCGGGCAGAGGGGTTCTGACTGTCTCCAGTAATGTTTGAATACTGTGATTCAATAATGGTCTTTCTTTGCAGGCTTCTTCAGCCGACACGACACACAAGATGAGCATGGGCAACCCTGCAGCCCGTCGAGTCACAGATGTGGAACGAGGGGACTGCACAACCTGCAATCCCTTGAAAGAGATTGGGGATAAAAGGTTTCTACAAGTAAAGATTATTATTATTATTTTTATCAGCATCTCTGTGGTGTGATGAGAAATACAGACATCAACTTTTTGCCACTCACTTCTTTCAGCATAGCAGATAGGATATCCCTAATCTCTGCATCACTGCTGCTCAATAGAGAAGCACAGAACTTGGTGAAGCCCATACAGCACCCCTCTACTGCCCCCTGGTGGACACAAATACGGCTTTCAGAGAAGAAAATGACATTTGAGGTGACTCAGATTTCATGGCTAAGGTAGTTTCATACAAACGCACCCAATGTCGGCATTTTAGAAGAATATTCTTAAATATTGTTGATGCTCTTATTAGGTCATCTTTTGCCAGGATGGATGTGATGGGTTTGGATTCAAGGGATATTTTCTCCACCAGAGAACCTAAAAATATTCCTACTTCCTGATTTAAAAGAAGACCAAGGCAAAAAATTAGGACAAAAATAATAACGTAGTAACAATGCATATCTGCAATGTCTTGTAATCTTTGGAACATTGAGTTATGAGATGAGGTCTTTAAAATCTGCATCTGGTTAGGTTTTACCTTGAGGGAGACCCAGCAGCAGGTGAGAACGAGGCTGTGGTCTTCAGATAGCAGGACACACTCCTCCACATCTCTTTGGTCACTTCCACAGGCTTGGGCTATCAGAGAATTGATAGCATTTCCCATGTCACAAAAAGAAGGAGGGGCATCTAGGATGATGAAGAGATTTATTGAACCATGTCATAAACAATATCAAATGCACATGTTGCAAATGTACACATGTACTTTGCTAAAGCAAGAGCAGAGTATCTTTGTAGGTAATCATTAATAAATAATGAATGAAGTGAATGTACATCACCATAATGTACACATCAAAAAAAAAAGAAGAAAAAGTAAAAGGATGTTTTAAGAAAGATTTTCCATTTTGGGATATAAGAATCATAATCGAAAAAAGGCGGCCTTTTGTCCTTTTCGAGATGAAAATAAAAATGAGATGGTTTGAATTTCATCTTCTAATTTTATTATGAAAGAATAAAATCACAAGCAGACAGACACAAAACTAGGGCTGGTTTCTTTCGTTTTCTGAGACCGGCCGTGAACACCGAGTCATTCCCTTGTAAACGACCACATTTAGTTTCAGGAAACAAAAAAAAAAACAAGCCCTTCTTTGTTTGTATCCTAGTGATTGCATTTTTTCATAATCAAATTAGAAAATGAAAATCCTTTGTCAAATATTATCTTATCCCAATTTGATCTTGAAAAGGAAAACAGCTTGTTTTTCAATTTTAATTCTTGTATCTCAAAATGAAAAATCAAATTACTCGTTATTTGTTTTTATTTTTTCAATATTCTTATCTGAAACGAAAAACGAAATTCCATAACATACACGGACCAGTATCACAGCTATTCTTCATAGGCAAGTTTCTCGCCTATATTTTTTAAATTGCATTCTATGTTTCAATCGATCTTTATTTATCAATCTTTATTTATATGGCACCAATTCACAACAACAGTTGTCTCAAGGTACTTTCCAGAAAGACCACGTCTAGACCAAACTCTTTATATAATTATTCGTGTATTATTCCTCAGTGAGCAAGCACTGGAGGACAGTGGCAAGAAAAACTGACTTTTAACAGGCAGAAAACTCGAGCAGATCCCAGACCCAGGGTGGACAGGCTACTGCCATAAGCGGTTGGGTTTTGTGACACAAACCCCAAGGAATTGTGTTTTTGTTCCTTTAATTTGGACTGAAATCAGTCTTAATGCTGGGAATTATGCTAAATAAATATAATCTCCGAAAGGACGGAGCCTGTTCTGAAAATGTAACTAGTAGAAAGTTCAGATATGTGTGCTAAAATGTAGAGAGTAAAAGTAAACAGTTGTGAAAAAGTAGAAATGCCTGAAAACTCTGCTCAAGTACAACTAAGAATTTTTGCTTTGCCATTTCCCCCCTCTGCTCAAATGTGCAGTGGGAGTAAAACGTTTGGACACACTTTCCTGTTTGAGTGAAATGTGTCTAAACTTTTGACTCTCACTGCAATTAATCCTCCAAAAAAATATTGTTTGTAATAATTCATCCTTTACCCTTTTCAGTGGCAGAAGCCTCAGGGTCTCCATACAGAACACCCAGCAGCAGCTGAGATATGTTCTCCAGCAGGTTTAGGATCTTAATGGTGAGACTGTGGTCAAGTGTGTCATAGATACTGCCGGGAGCCTCCAGCAAACACCTTTGAAGGGCACTTAGGACACCTGTAACATAATTCAAGACAGATATAAAGATAGAAACAACAATTTGTAGTGCTAATCACAATGCAGGACAGATAGTCAGTGTTATGATAATAAGTCTCACCATGGACTGACTTGGTCCTGGCAGCAAGCATCATGTCAGCCTTGGCTGTCAGATAGTGCTCCTCCAGCTCTTTGACCAGTAATCTGACCATTGAGGAGGACTTGGGAGTATTTCCACTGCTGACCATGATGTCACTGTTCAGCTTGGAGTTCTCAGGCAGCTCTTTTGATCTACAAGTTGAGAAACTGTAGATATTTCCAAATCCTTTAAATAAACACGGCTATGTAAGTGGTAATACTAACTTCTGAAGGAGAACCTTCATCATCAGGGCTCCCATCTGAGCCTCCTGCACACGAGGACTGCACAGAAGATTCTTGGTTCGTGTGAACAGAGCTGCAGCAACATCATCTGGAAGCCTTGATGGAAAATATCTTAACAATAAACCAGCCGAAAGCTCCCGAATCTGTGAACCAAAAAAAATGTACGCCAATAACATTGTTTATCTTGTTACGATGGTGCCTGTCAGTGGGTGAGGCAGCAAGTGAAAATATGGTCATTAAAGCTGATTAGCTTGAAAAAGGGAAATGGGAAAGCGTGAGCATGTGAGTGACCCCTGAAGTTTCAAAGCAACTCGACCTCTGTTTTAAGATTTAAACCAGAAGTCCTGTTACTTTGGATTCAACCCTCAATGGTAACCATGGCCTGGATGAATGAGAATCTGCGCAAACAATCTGAGTGAATTTGACAGAGCATTGCTAAAACTGCACTCATTTTCTTTTGCATCAGGTGGACAGTCAGTGCATGTGCCACCTGGGAAAGCAATGACACCAGGATGCATTTTGGGAAGAGGGTAAGCAATTGAATACAGTGTAATGCTTTGGGAAATGTTCTCTTGAGAAACTTTGAGTTTACCATTCATGTGGATATTACTTTTACATGCACATCCTTATTTACACGTTGTTGAAGAACAAGTAGATCTTACAAGTACAGAAACTGTATTCGCTAAGGCAGTGGCCTCTTTCAGTAGGATAATGCTTCCTGCCGCACATTTGAAGAACAAAACGAGTTCAAGGTGTTTACTTGGCCTCCAAATTCTTAGGATCTCAACTCAATCGAGCATTTGTGGTATGTGCTAGACGAAGCCCCACCTCACAACTACTAACATCTTGAGCCCAGATTCCACAGTACACCTTCAGAGGTCTTGTGGAGTCAGCACCCTGAATGGTCAGAACTACTTTGATGGCAAAGAGGGGGACCTACACAATATTAGCTTGTTGATGTTACGGCTGACGGTGTATATAAATTAAATAAGTGGCAAATTAATGCAGGTCTACCTCATTTGTAGAATCTTCTAAGCAGCTGAGTAGGACCAGCTGTTTGCTCCTGCAGGTGAAATTCCACTGTCCTTTTCGTTTGGCAAAGAGGATGAGAGACCCTATATTTGCTGCAAAAATAAATAAATAAATAAAAAAAATTAAAAACTCAATACACTCACTAGCACAAGATAGTGGCGATTAGAATAGTGGGTGTTTTAGCCTATATTTTCTTTTTGAAAACGTCCAAACTAACCTGGAGGTTGTCCCTTCTTTTTGTCTTGGCTCCAAGTATCTCTGCAGGTCTCCAGCAGTGCAGACAGCAATAGCAATGCAGTCTTCTTGCTCTGATAACTGTACCCCGGTGCCAGATAGCTGTATGGAAGTTGACCAAACCAATCCACAAACCCTACATTATTTTCATGAAGAGAAAACAAAAAAAAGATGGCAAAGATGGAGAGAGATTCATCCAAAAGCAGTCAAACAAAGGCATATAATATAAGGCTGTTAGTTTGATCACAATTCTTGTTCTCCTTGATTAATAATTCACAATTTATCATAAATAAGGTGATTAAATCTCTCTGAAATTCTGTCAAATTAATTTTGCTTTAGAACTCATATGGACTAACATGATAAATGTTGAGCAGAAACTGAGCAATCATGTGTTGTGAAAATTCGCAATTTTTTATCTCACCTATTCCCTGCTCCAGTATTTCCAGTGTCCTCCCTGAGTGGATGGCATCTTCTTTTTTTTTGTTCTTCTTTCTGACAATTGCTAAGCAGCCATCTCTGATACGAACCAGAAATCTCTTCACTTCAGTCTGAAGGTGTTGGCGAAAAGGTGAGGACTCACAGTTCATGTTCTGAGGGAGAAAGATTCTCATTATTGACATCTCTTCTGCAGTTGGAGTGTCTTTTGTTTTAGGACTGCAGCAGATGAGGTTGAGCGCAGCAAGACGGACTTTGTCATCTGTAGATCCGAGTGCTAACTGGAGGGTTTCTTGGGCTGAGCTTCCCTGCCGCATACAGGAAGAGCCTCCGGTTATAGCTCGATGGGTGCTCATTATGCAGGCCCAGGCGTGGAGGTGACCCGGGACTAAAAGGTCCAGAGAGCTCATCAAATAATCCACAGCAGAAGGGAAGACTCGAAAGGTTTGGGGTAATAAGAGCATGGAGCTGTTGTTCTTTAAAAGGGTCACATCAGATGTCAGCGTCTCATGTAGAAAGGGTCGCCATCGCCTTGCCCATTGATTGGCTAGATCAGACTCAGTGCAAGACAATGATGGAGGGCCTCCACAGAGCTCTCTTCTGTGGTGCTGGATCAGGCACTTGTAAAGCTCTGATGCACATGGTGAAAGGTGATTGGTCGACAAGCACTTCAGGAGATGACTGGGTATTTCAGCATACTGATCAAGCACCTGAATGATTAAAAAGAACAAGAAAATAAACCTACATAACCATCTCTGACTACAAAATGGAGTATTAACCTTGTAATAACCCATAATCCTCACCATTTCAGTATCCAGATATGGCAGCAGTGCACACAGACGGTGATATTTGGCTTTGGCATCCCATGGTAGTTTGATTATTTGCTTGAGTAAAGTATGATAAAGAGCCTTTTTTGTGTCACAAAACTGCTTACAATCCATCTCATACAGGTCCAGCAGCACCCCAAAGGCTCCGCGCACAAATTCTGACACACCCTCTACCTGCCAATGAACATCAACATAGATGTCACCAAGCAATTCCAAATATATACCTCCGATATGTCTTTAACTGTATTTGTTACTGTGCAGGAAATAATTGTTGCTTTAAGTATTAAGAACAAAAGTATACATTTAAGTGTTAGAAAATTGCAACAGCATTATAAAATTAAAATAATGTTCTTTAACCTGGTGTTCGGTCAGGTTTTTGAATTGCAATAATAAAATGTTGCGAATTTGACTCACTGGGCTTTCTGCATTTGTCCAGATGATTTGGACGAGGTCTAGCAGCAGGCTGCTGTTGTCAGGCAGAAGGCGAACCCCTGTCATCTTCCAGATATCAGCCAGACATTCTTTAACTTTCTTCAGCCACATTTTTAAAACTGCAACAACATGCCAGATTTGAACAGTGGTGGAAGAAGTATTCACTCGCCTAAGTAAAATTACACATAAAGCAATGTGAAAATACTTAATTACAAGTAAAAGACAAAAACATTACATAAGAAAAAGTACCAAAGCATTACCATTAAAATTAAATCATTGGTTTGGTGTCACTGATGGACATACTTTTAATTATGACATAATTATATTATTATTACTTTTTTTAAAAATTTGGATGAATTGTTGTCACTGCAGCTAGATTGAGCCTCTTTAAAAGTTACGTATATTGAGACACCAGGAAAGTCTGAGGATTCACGAAAAACCAAGGCTTTACACTCAAATACGTATTCAGTTTTTGGGCTTCCTCACGTATCTTTAATTTTTGGTGCGTAATATTGGATCAGTGGAATATTAAATGAAACTATTCAAGCAGCTTAGAGGGAAAAACACTTGTGAAGCTGACATTAAACCATAAAATGACTCAGAAAAATGGGTTATCCAATAAAAATGTGTTGTTTTTGAGAAGTTTGTTGTATAACCCATTGTTTAAAAACTTGTAGCTCCAAACTCATAACTGTAGAGGTTGAGAAAGAACAAAATGTTCCTCTGAAATATAGCAGAGTGGAAATACAAAATAGCATAAAATGAACATTCAAGTATTCTGAACTTCAATGGAGTACGGTAATCACCAAATTTTATTTTTTTCATTTGCATTTATGATAGAGTCATGATTTGCATATTACTCACCTTCAAAGGCGAAATAAACACAAGATAGCTTCTGCTCACATAAAGCAGAAACCAGAGGAAACACACCGTTCAAAAGCAAACACATCTGAAAAGAAAGAAAAATATGGAGTGGATTTGTTATTCACAGCAAGCAGAACAAAGTAAAAAATGCTTTACAACTTCATCTTCATTTACTTCTGTGGTCTCTGTGTGTGAACTGAGTAAAATGTGAGGTTGACAACAGGTCAGGAGGCCCCTGATCACAGCCAGTCTTTCCACTCCGTCTCTTCCTGTTGGGTTGCACTGTACGTGAAGAACACCGACACTCAGCAGCCAGGGCTCTAAGGAATATAAACAACAAGCATGAACTAATAAGCAACCTGACTCCCACCCCAAAACCCACGGGTGCATTTCATTAAAGAAAGAAATATAACCGAAGATTTCAAAGTTAGTGAAAAAAAGAAAAAGAAAAAAGATAAAAGTTTCAAAATAGGAAAATGTACCACATCAGTTATTGGTTATAGTTTTGAACTTTTTGCATTTTTTTGAGTTATGTGCTGTTCACAAAAGGGCAGATTGAATCCATTCCCCAATTCATTTACACTGCACTATGCCGTTTCTCTTGCATATGCAGGGAAAATTTTCAAACATGATTTACTTTGCTATTTCTTTGTAATGCCAATTATTAGCCACCTGAGTGAGAAACCTTTAGCAGACTCCAGGCAGCGGCTTCTCCATCTCTGCTCTCTAGTGCTGTGTTGATCAACATGGCCACAGCAGTGCCGGCCAGAAGACGAGTGTCCCTGTTGCTGCACTGTAAAATCGGACACAACGACAGATGAGAATAAAGATTTAAAACAGAACTTATCTCAGTCTTTGGTGTAAGTGACTCTGTGCTAATGTAGAACTATTTGATTTGAAACCTGTCCATGTATTATGTCCATAAGAGCCTGCAGGATTGTCTGCACTGTCGGACTCTCAGTCCTCTTATCCCACACTAGAGGAGCAACCTCACGGGACAACAGCTGAAAAATCTGCAAGCACATCTGCAAAGATCACAGCATTATGTCAGAAACACAGAACACATACAGTAAGTCCGTGATGAAGGAAATTAACTGATTGATGGCGCACACTACTTTCCACCTACTTTGACAGCAATGTAACAAAGCGGTCCATCTCTCGAGGATTGTTGTTGCAGTAGAACCGGGAATAACTCTGACAGTTTATTCAGCAAGGACATGTATGAATCTCGGCACAACTCACGACCCAAAACGCTGTCTTCCAGGAACATACAGACTGAAAACAAGTATAATTAATAAAATGCAAACTTCCATACAGTTTGGAGCAAAATTATTCAGCCAATATATCCATATATATGTAAAGTATATAAATTAAACACATATACTACTTATAAATACTTTTTGTCAGATTGTTATTAGCAATATCCACAGCTAATTAAAGCTTAGTGGTTAGCACTGTTGGCACACAGAAATGGAGTTTAAGTAAAAAGTCCCATGAGGACCTAGGGGACTTTCTGTGTTTTTCATATGTGTGTGCAGGTACCACTTTCGGTACTCTGGCTTTCTCCCAAAATAAACGATATGGGTGGATCAGTGATTGAAAATTGGCCATGGGTGTGAATGTGAAAGTGTATAAATAATCAAAGACATTCTGAAAGGTTTTTTTTTAACCATCACCAACCTCTCTGTAGATCCTCAAATGAAAAAATCTGAAATGAGGAAATAGTAAGTTATCAGAAGAGCAAACATATGACAAAGACATGTGAATTGAGAACTGTGTACCTGGTCAGTCTGGACTATGGAGTGCAAACAGGCATGGGTTTCTCTTAAGACCAATTGCTGGTCCACCTTTGCCAAATGTTGCAACATCTGTCAAACAAAAATGAAGTAGCAATGAGAAGTCCATGTTGTTTAGAACGCTGTTAAGATAGCAGACAGATGAGTTGTAGTGCTGACCTGATCCACTTTACGAAAAGCGGAGGAGATCTGGGCCATCTGCAGCTGCATGGAGAGGAGAAGACGGACGACAAGCTCTTTCTCTGCAGCCTGGAGCTCCCCCTCTGGGATTTTGCTCAGCAACTGGAAAGCCTCCACCAAGCAGCGCTCCTTGCATCTTTTCACGCTACTCCTGTCCCCAAATAATGCAAGAATAATTATGACCACAACTTATTTGCAATTTGACCAACAGACTCATTCTTAAACACGCTAATGTTCTTCACACAAACCTGAAGGATTCCTGTAGTTTATCGAGAAACAGTCTGAGTGTCGGTGTGATATTTTCCAATGTTTGCTTCTCGATGATCACACAATTTTGAAGACTTTTCACCAGCTCTTCAAACGACAACATTATGTTGGTAAGTTCACTAACCAACTTTGATTTTTGCCAGCCATACTAGCACGTCCTTATCACATGACATGACTCTACTTGTTCGACTCGTAGAGATCTAGTCGTGATAGCATTGCAACGATTTGTTGCCATCTAGAGGCCGGTTTTGGAAAATAATATACAGCGGCCCTGAACTCCGGGTTGACCGATTGAAAGCAATGTAGGAACAAGTTTTTTAGCGTGTTAGTACGGTTCAGTCATTTATTACATAAGATGTTAAACTTAACATTCAGTTTTGAGTACAGAATAAAAAAAGCGCAAATAAAGAAAAGAAAATGGACTATTATATCTTTACGGAATACATACAAACATTAAAACATTCATCTTAAGAATTCACTCAAAGTTTTGACAAAAACACATAATAAATAAAATAAAATGAATTCATTGATAAATAGCTAGGGTACGGAGCACCAAAAGTCCCTGCCAGTCGTGGATGTCCAAGCTTGACTGGCAGATGCGTAGTAGTGTGGTAGTTACTACTCCAAACCGCTAGATGGTGTCTGCTGTGTTTTTAGGTGAGATTGAGTCTATTTATTTTACCAGAAAAAAAACTCCTCCGCGTTACCCTGGTTACAAATGTACGCTTTCATCTGAGGCCAATGGCTACCGTTAATATATTATTTTCATTGTCCATTTCAAGGAGGGTCACATGTTTTTTACTGTTCATTTCAATGGCACACGCGAAAAACACTGTTGGTAAGAACTTAATTAATATTCCAGCCACTTTTACAATTACATAGCTGAGCTAATGCTGTTTAAGCTAACTGAGCTAATGCTAAAATAAAAGGTGGTAGAGATCTAGTCAGAGAGCGAAACTGCAGATTCTAACGTTAACTTCATTTTACATTGTCACGTTATTTTTAATGCTAGTGAGTAAACAATGAAAGAAATGTGTTGCTCAGTATTCCAGCCTTCATACCTGACCGCAGTGGGACCAACGGTCAGAGTACTGTTGTTGGGAAACACCTCGAATATCTCTCTGAATGTGAGAACAGTCTCTGCATCCAGTCAAACAGGTAAAAAACTTAATGTTGATGCTCTGCCATAAGCAAGAAAAAACACGAAACCGCCAATCTACAGTAGGCTTAGATTATATATAGAAGCAAACAACAGTTAAACGGGTCAGCAGAACTATATGCTGAAGCATTTTGGTCACCATAATGTTTCAACATGTATTATTATTATTATGATAAACTGTGGATGGATGACATTTGTATGGCTGAACATCATGAATAGCAAGTAAACTGTTGAGGCTACGTATGACACCTATCATGTTAGGCTCCTTTTGCTACCTGTCTTAGCTCAGGGTGCAGTAGCAAAGCACAATGACAATTAACGATGGTTGTCAATAAGTACGTGATAATTTTGAGCCTACAGCTGTCAGTAAAGCAGCATTTTTGTATGTTGAACAAAATCTTGATAAATCTATTAAATTGGGTTATTTGATTTGGTTCTCGAAAACCGCTAATTAATACTATGTTTGGCCAATAATAGACACCCGACCACCCTGAATAACATGTTGGCAAAAAGCACTGAATTGTGTCACAAAGCATTTTTGAACACAGAGTAAAACATGTAAGCATCCTTATCAATTTGAACTTTACAGTATCACATACTATCACGGAAACTAAACTGTGTATAATCACATTGAAATCTGGTTTGAGATCCGGATAGTTCTGATAACTAATGGGTAACTTGAGATGGAATTTACATATTTCAGTTGAAGACGAAACCCAATTTGTTGACAGCGAAGTCACTCCCTAACAGAAGATCCCAATACAGAAATGATACTTTTACCTAAAAAATAAATAACTTGGGTCCACAAGATAACAATTTTGTGCATACAAAATCATTTACTTGTTGATGATGGTTTTTCTGCTTACAGGAAGTATTGGTCCTTCATCATGTGTCTCTAAGGTAACACAGTGGGTACTAACAAGAGAGCAAATGGGACAGGTAAAAAGCCACCCTTAAAGTGAACAGTTATTTTGATCATACACTTAAGATATTTAAAAATCACAAAATTCTTATTTTGGACTGAATTGAGAGACTTTTTTTTTCTCTCTTAAACTTTACATGGAAAATCGTGCGATAACTGACTCAACTGTTTTTTAGGAGTAATTTTTGTGACAAGAGTCTAGAGACTGAAAATACTTTTTATAGGGAAACCCCCTCAATGCTTTCAGCTAACTAATCCCAAAGATAGTCAATAAAATAACCCTTTAAAAAGGCATGGGGATTGGCGCTTGTGCGCTTGTGCTGTGCTTATGGGATGCCATTGTCAGGATTGTTGGGGTACCCCGTCTCTGGAGGAGAAATTACCTCAAAGTTCAGAACACATCTAAATGCCATTGTCCTCAGAATCAAAACTCATCATTGAGAAACAGCATTTATTACTCAGTTCTTTTATTCTATTTAATTCTTAATTCCTATATAAAAGTTTTTTTTATATGAACTCATAATTCCTATTATATGTAATGTAAAGCCCTTTGATATGCCTTTTTGTTGAAATGTGCTTCAAAAATAAGCTTGCCTTTTTCATTTAATTAATAAATGCTGATGGGTAACAGACTACTAACTGATTTTGTAAAATTTCATATACCATATTTGTGTCACCTGAATGATTTTAGTACCCAGATTTATGTTTTTGATTTTTGCGACATTTCTTTATTTTTTTTTAGTGATTAAACTATAATTTTAAGTTAATGATCAAAATACTTTTATGACACAAACAAGCCAAACACACATGCACATATACAAAGTGGTGTTTTTTTTTTATTGTTTGAGTGTGTTTACAGAAAATATTGAAATGCAAGTAAACACGGTTTATTGTAAAAAAGACCCCCCACAATTAATTTGATAGAGTTATTATACAGTACATCGAACATCACTCAATGTGCATCATGTTTGTTTTTGGTGCCCCAGACAGCAGTTCGAGTTCAGCTGAGATTGAATAAAACTCTACGTTTGTGTGGTGACAATGAGGCGGACTGCTGTCCAAAGCCGCTAGTGCTAGAGACACTAGAAGTGTCGGCCTGTGTGAACGGATCACCGCAGACATCACTGCTTATTCAGGCAAAGATACATGTCCAGCTTTTTCCTGCAAATGCATCTGGTAATATAAACAAACTTTATTACATCATATTGGATGAAAATGATAAGGATGTACTGCATTTCAAATGAGTATAAATCTATCCATTTCAGATAATAGCACGGCCATTCCAAACCTCTTGAGCCAAACACTTGGTTCTTGTCCCTGTGACCACACATTTAGTGCATGTGATGTACGATGCTGCTGTGACAAGGTATCTACGTCGATGACATTATAAAATTATTTAAACAGGGGTATTCTCAGCAAATGTTTTCCATTGCTTATTAACAATGAATCATTTCACAATCTGTCACTCTTAACAGGACTGTTCCAATGAAGAGTTGAAGCTGTTTGAGTCCCACTGTCTCTTAGGGCCTTTTGGTGGACACATCCAATATGCTCCAGATTATCAGTGCTCTGTGGAGTCCTCTGAAAACTCCCCAGATTGGTTTCCTTTCTTATGTGTCACTTCTCCACCTGAAAACAACCCTTACCTTGGATCCTTTTACCAAGGAGCCATAATGTGAGAGATGATTATTTATACTTATTTTTTTTGGTTTGCTGTATTATCATCACATCTATTAATTAATATATTGAATGTTTTCATCATTTCTGCTTTGACTTAGTACACCTAAGCCTGGTCCATCCTTTAAAAGTGATGTTTTGTCAGCTCCAGTACCAGCTAACCTTTATATTCAAGGAAGTCCCATTTTCACATTAAATGACCAGTATTTCAAGATACCACAGGTTAGTTTTGTGTCTATATCCTTTTAGTACAGCTTTTGTGAGATTATATTAAAAACTGTATGGCTTGCCAAAGTTGTAATAACTAATGCTGTGAATCTATCTGTTCCACAGAGGGTTCTTGGGGAATGTGTAAATGGTGCTCCTGTAGCATTTCTGAAAAATTTTGATGTGCGCTGTGCAACTCTGCTCCACTCCTGTCCAACTGAACCTCCCCTGAAAACAACACCTGCAGATTTGAAAATGAAAGTGAAGAATGGATTAGGAGGTATTTTTACCTATTATAGAAATATTTATATGCAGTCTGGTGGTCTTTGAGTAAATATACCTTTGATCACTTGTTTGTTATTTAGGTTTTTCTCCAGGTGAGACAGTGGTGGATGTAATTGATGAAGTGGCTGTTGACCTGAGTCCCTTTATTACACGCAAAGACGCTGGTAACTATTCAGTTACAGACATTACAACATATCTGTTATCTGTTACGGACAAATAACATTAATGTGAATATGTGTTGATATTTCTTTGAAGGCAGAAGGCTTGTATGTGAGAATGTGACCTTAGCCCTGGATTATACTTTTCACTGGAAAGGAAATGGCATCACAAATATCACTCTTAAACGTTATGTTGGAACCATCGCTTTTAATGATAATGGTAAGTGCTAATGTGGCTTTCTCATGATTAGAGTCATCCCTAGCCATACTCAATGGATATTGTTGAGGCTACTTTGTGATATTCTGTCTCCTGAACAGTGGAATTAACGACAAGGTATTCTGCCATGTTTCTAAATGGAGAATTCACGGCTGAGCCCAACACAGGAAACCCAGGTAAGAGGAAGATTTCATAAATTTGGTGGTGTTTTGCAGATTGCAGTTCTCAATAATTTTTTACACTGGTTTACAAAAATATTTAAAATAACAGGTTATCAGGTGGGAAGGCCTGTTATTGGTGGAATTTTAGATACATCGGACAGTAATACAAGTTCAATACAGAGGATGCCAATCAGTTTTTGGAAACCAGGTAAAACCAATTAAGCCTCATAATTGTGTCATCTGTGGCATAGTAGTGACTTTTGTATGTGGCAATCATAACTAAATTATTCTTAAAATGGCAAACAGTGAATGATGGATTGTGTTCAACTTCTGAGAAGAAAACAATTCTATTTGGAGAGAATTCAACTTCAGGATGTTTGCTACCGGTCGGCCAACAGAACTTGACTCAGTGTAATCTCCTGAGGTCAGTAGCTCATAATGAAATGTTTGGTCTATCTATACTCATTTGTGCTGACAATTTAATATATTCTTTTTTAGAGAGACAGTTTTTTCTCTGCAGGAAGCATTGATTGCAGCCAAATATATAGCGAGACATGGAAACCCAGATCCTCTAACTATGACGGACTGGGTGAAGATAACCTGTAAGTAAATGGTACACAGAAACAAACAACAGGGTATCTTTGTTTTGTCACCATGCATGTTTGTGATGAGATCAAGCATTTGTTTACAATATTACTTTTTACTACTTTTTACTTCAAATTGTTAAGTTCACCCATTGATTCTTCTTTCTTCGTTTCATTCTAACTAAATGCCACACAACATACAATTTCCAGTCGTGACACTGAACTTAAGTGCAGCGATTGAAAACAACACAAGTTCCTGCTATGGAATTCCATCCCACCAGCACATCCATGTTTGGAGTCTTTTCACTGGCATTGTGGATGGCATACCCCACAGGGATATCCAATCTTTGCAAGTCAGGTGTGTTTATTGAATACTCAATTCAAGGGGGGATTTTTAATTACCATATGCCATAATTCCCATCAGTATTATTCATTGCGAATTACAGTACGTTTCTTATCTTTAGCTATAGCCCGTCTTCCTGGGCACTGAATTGTGGAGGAGGTGATGTCACTCCATGTCTGGACTCAATGGAGACTCGGCTGTTCACCATCACCTCCTCGGTCACCTTTATGGATATTCCTACCAATACAGGACCGCCAAAAAGCAGGTACCTCCTCTTAACAGCAAGACTTCGCCAACATAGGAAGTTGGAAACTCAAATGTTGTTATTTCTATGAGCTGCTTGACTTATTCTTGAATGGGATTTTTCTGTTTGACTTTTGTTCCCCAGGTTTCAAATCAACTTCACAGAATACGACTGTAACAGGAATGATGTGTGCTGGCCTGAATTGCTTTTCCCCATCACCCGATATTACACAGGTGGGAGTCTGCAAAAACATGTTTAGTATTTTATTATCCTTTAGTTGATCATTTAGTAGGTTTGGATTTTTATATACTTTCATTGAATCACTGTGAAATTAATAATTTTTCCATTATGAAGATAAACATAGTAGAATAATTTTATTATCGGAGGTGAGGGCCTTAGTTAGAACGGTACAGTATCATTGCTAAATTATATCAAGATCTCTGTGATTGCTATCAGCTATGGCTCATCGAGGAAGAGGAAGAGGGGAACAACAGTGTTCTGTGTTGTAAAATCTTTTTCATAAATTTTCATGTAAATCTCACTCACAAGCAGAGAAACGCACCGAAGTGAAAATATAACCTATTCTTTTGCCAAAGGTAATTACAGTAACATGAATCTAGCTCTTATAGGAATACATTCATTAACACATCTTTGCAAAAGTCTTCTTCATCAACAACAAGAAAAAAAAAGTAATAGTTGTTAAACAACTTATTGCAATCAAACATCAGATGTGCTAATGACAAACATGTACATGAGGTTTTGCTCTGAAGGGTGGAAAACATTTTGTCAGCTGTTCAAATAGATTGTGAGCTGCTGAAGACCTGCCTTGTTGTCAGTGTGTGCCTTTAAATGCAATAGTGGTTGAAATCAATGATTGTTTGTAACTGGACCCTTAAATAAAAAAAAAATTGCCATTCCCCATACCCCACAGTTGTGATGCAATTGTGAAAGAAACAAAGCTAAGTTTGAAAAAAATGTTTCTTACAGAATGATCACTGACTTATTTTACGTCTGTCCCTGTCAGGTGAGCCATATGCTCACTCACTCGCTAAGGGCCTTATCTTGGTTTTCATCGGTATCACTGCCTCCATTCTCGGGAATCCCTGGAGACAATTTCAACAGGCATGGATCTTTGCTGCTCTCTAAAACTCTGAAAATGCTGAAATCAAGAGGCTCACAAACACATGGGGGTACTGGAGGCATGAGTGACTGAACAAAATTCTGTATTTAAATATCACTGAAATATAATTCTACCTTTTGTCAATTAGTCAATGTTTCTGTTCATGGTTTGTTTATATTTATGTAATTGTTGGAATGTAAATAGTTGTATACATGCCTTATTTACTAATAAATTGATATTTATAAGAATTTTTCCATTTTAAAATGTACTTGCTTTATATTGCTACAATATTACATCATTACATGTGCCACAGACATTGTTTTTATTTTTGTTCCTAACTTTGGTCTCAACAAAATAATTTTTTACTTATGGGGTGGGGTGGTGTAGAGATTAATTTATTAGTCCTTCAGATGTGCTCACAAGACGTCAATATTAACGAGGATAAATCTCATTTATCTATCTTCTTAGTTTTTTGTGTTTCCTATTCAACAAATGTTTTCAATACCAAGGTCTTTAATTTTTTTGCCCTGGGTGCCTCTCACAGGTTAGTCCAGTAATAATGATATTTGGCTGAATCCTTATTGCAATATTAATATTTACATAATAAAAATTACGGAGTTTATCACCCTAGAAAAGAAAATTTAACTAATTTCAAATGTACCAGATCATCAAAGTGTTTTACATTATGTAATTTATTTTAGAGTTATGGCCAGAAGTTACTGGCACATGAACAATTTTGTAAACAAACAGGTTGTATGCACTCGTTGGCCATCAGCTCTTCTATCTTAAACTTACCACAGGTATAGGGATTTATATTGCAAATTGAATCAAATTACAAGTCTTTCATTGATAGAAAAATTTAAAAATGTCAGGACGAAACAAAAGTCGAGTGAAACCATGAAAAACTAAATATTTAAAAAAACACATAAAACATGGTCGTTCAACAAAGAGGGCGCTCCAATCGTATCCGGATATGCAACTACAGGTAGGTGGTTTTAATACCATGGCCAATCGATATATTTTTTAACTTCTATCATTGTGAAACAGTACAAGAAAACAATGTTTCTTGTATTTGAATGAATTCTTGTTATACATCTTTTTTTAAATATATATGTTTCAAAAATGATGATAAAATTGCCTCCTTAAAGGATCAACGTTTCTGAGATGTTCAATTCGTGCAAATGCCTAATGTTTCCTGACGTGTTCCAAAGCAAATGAAAGTCACATTCATGCCCCTGAGATTATCCTAAAGGTCTGAGTAAAAACTGAACGGGCGGAAGCTGAAAGGACATTTAGTAAAAAAAAAGGAAAAAAAAGGTGAAGTTAAAATAAAAAAACAAACAGATCATATCACATAAGACTTTAAAAGAGAATGAGAACGATGGAAGAAAAATAAAATGTTGTGCGCATGCTCCAGAAGGAGGCGGCGGCCATCAGTCAAAGGTGCGCACACTGCCGTAAAAGTTGTGAACCCGAGTGACGTGTAGCACAGACTACATGGCAAATTAGCATATACCTAAACTTCAGAAACTTGGAGTAGGATTTCGATCGCCTCGTTGGATACAACACGCTGGCGCTCTTAACAGTGCTTGGTTTTTAATTTTAGGTCCAACTTTAATCAAACAAGTGGAACCAAGAAGGAGCTCCTCGCCGCTGACCGGCTAACTGTTTAGCTAACACGAATCGTCTCTGTTGATACAGCAGCTGTCTCAAGTGCCTGTTAAACCAAGACAAGTCAAGAATTGTTATATGATCAGAGCCAAAACATGACAAGCACATTGTAGTTATTTAACTTGACGGCACTGGGGTGCTATCATTGATAGAAATCGCAGTAGTTGTATAATAGCACGTCGTAGGAGCAAACGTCCGATCCTTCTGACAGAATGATCTCTCTGCTACGAGGAGAGGAGATGTGTCTGGCCCAACTGTTCCTACAGACCGGATCGGCCTTCGACTGCATCAGCGAACTGGGAGAACTGGGGCTTGTGGAGTTCAGAGACGTAAGTCCCGGAATCAGCCATCTCCTGAAATACAGCAATGTGTCACTTGAAAGTCTGTAGCTTGTTACTATTGAAATAAATTAGAAAATACTCCTTGGTCGGTTATCAAAAATCAAAAATGTGTCTCTTTACCGCAAGATGTGTCTGTTTTCTACTAATTTGCAGTTCCTCAATATTCCATGTATCACTGTTTTTATTGTAACAGTGTGCAGCACCCTAGTACATACTGTGATGTTTGTGATGGCTGGCCCTGAAAATAGTGTAATAGTGTCTTAGTAATGTATGATGATGAAGGTTGTTAATCATTTACTGTTGTTGTCCTTTCAGCTCAATCCCAGTGTTAATGCTTTCCAGCGAAAATACGTCAATGAGATTAAAAAATGCGAAGAGATGGAAAGGATCCTTGGTATGCATATATTGCTTCTTCTTTTTTTTTTAATATACTCTTTATGTACTTTCCTGCGAGGTTCTCTATAAATCGATTGAGTCGTAGCTGTAGTCAAGCCCTTAAGCAGGAAGTATTACCCAGACAGAGGCCTCCCAATTGGAATTAAATTGAGACCCATTGAGAGCCATAGACGGTCATGAAAAATATCAACTGGTTGTAGGTTAGGTTATATGAAATGCCTTCTTGATCAACAAAAAAGTGTGTCAATAAATTTAGGAAAGAGTATTAAGCACCGTCAGACTTTAGTTCAAGGCCACTGCTACTTAAAGGTTGCTTGTTGTATTTCTAATTTTAAAAGAAAAAAAATGTTTATTTCTTACAGGATATCTTCTGAAGGAAGTCAAGAAAGCAGACATATCACTACCAGAAGGAGATGTGAACCCAGTGGCTCCTTTACCCAAACACGTCATGTCTATAATGGTTAGTTACTTTATTACTTACTTTTTCATACACCGATCAGCCATAAAACTAAAACCACCTCACTAACAAAGTGTAAGTCACCCTTTGCCACCAAAACAATACTGTGATGCACCTTTTGTTCTGACACCTTTCCATCAGAACCACCATTAACCTCTTTAGCAGTTTATGGTATAGTAGATTGTCTGTGTGACCAGACAACATAGACAAGCCTTTTTTCGCCATGTCCATCAATGAACCTTGGATGACCATGTCCTTGTATCCGGTTCTCCAATTGTCCTTCCTTCGACTAGTTTTAGGTACAAATCACTGTAGGGTGGGAACACCAAACCAGAACAGCAACTTTGGACATGCTCTGATTGGTCATCTAGCATCTGGTCCCTGTCAAAGCCAATCATATTTTTATGCTTTCTCGTTGTTCACGGTTGAAAAAGATGGTTTTAACAAGATAATCAATGTTAACCGACTTTCTCTCTCAGTGGTTGTAATTTTATGGATGATCGATAAATGGTGATAGTAAGTGTCACAGCAAACAATATTTAAGAATATTTCCATAACTTCGAATGCTGAATCATTGTTTTGCTTAAGTCTATGTAAAGATTGCATTAGATAAAATCCATTATTTTTCCATCTTCCTCAATGATTTTATTGCATTGTTATCTCTGGGTCTTTGTGTTTGCTCACAGGAACAGCTGCAGAGACTAGAAGTGGAGTTAGGTGAAGTCACCAGGAATAAAGAGAAGCTGCAGAGGAATCTACTGGAGCTGACGGAGTACACACACATGCTGCGTATCAGTCGCAACTTTGTGCAAAGAACTACTGAGGTGTGTCATCCTGTAATTCGACTGGATTCTATACTCTCACAGTTTCACCTGGTTAGTACAGAAAATGAGCTTTTTCTTGTCTTGATCTTAGCGAGAGCCCCTACAACTACAATATGAGGAGTTCCCCTTCCAAGAAAAAGACAAAATGATGGACTACAGCAGCATGCAGAGGCTAGGAGCCAAATTGGGGTGAAGGATTAATTTGTGTTGTTGTTTATAGTCAAAGTTTGATTTACAGCGTACAGAGTATCACAGCAGACAGCTCAACTAAACACAGTCAGATATACATGATGTATGATTGTTCAGGTAATAGTAGGCACAGTCATAATTTCATTGGGATTTTTGTCTTCACATCATTATTGTGATATTCTTATGTCACAAGTTAGATTATAATGTGGCCTTATGAGAGTTCACCTCCTATTGCAGTTTTGTTTCTGGCCTTATTCAGAGGGTGAAGATTGAGGCCTTTGAGCGGATGCTTTGGAGAGTTTGTAAAGGATACACCATCCTCAGCTACGCAGAGGTTGAGGAATATCTGGAGAATCCCGATACAGTAAGTTTTTAAAAGTTAGCATTCCCAGGATCTTTAATGAGATGTGATTGCTTATGTTTCGTCTATCATGCATCTTTGAGAAAAAACTATAAATATGAATTCATTTGCATGAATTAAATGTTTGTTTGTTTTTATCGTTCCTCCAAGTTGTCTGTAGATTCTCATTCATCCAAGTCATGATTATCTTTCTAAATCGAATCCGAAGCCACTGGAACTCTGTTTAGAATTGAAGATGTTTGTCCTTTCATCCAAGGGCTCCCTCAGTTCTGAGGAAAAAGCTGAGTGTTGTTGATACAGAGTGCAGCACGATACAAAGGCCGAGAATTGCAGAGCATTTCAAATGTCAGCAGGATCTGAAAATCCCAAGGCGCGGATCAAATGTATATTAGATGATTTGAAATGAAACTTATGAAACTGATGTCAGTTCTAGCTCCTCTTGTTGCCATAAACATGAGGACAGTGATCTTGTCGAGTGACGGTATTAATCCCTTTATCCATTACCTCCGCTTGACTAGAAAGCATGTATGCAAGGCTGTGACAGATCAGTAACAGAATTCCAGGACAGATTTTCACTCACAGAAATCAGGAGAATTTACGATCAATGTTGACTGTCATGTTTTTTCTAAAGCAGAATTAAGAAAGTTGTGGTTTTCGTTTACATTTCATCTTCAGTTTCCAGTATCAAATACATTTCAGTTGTGTCTTTTGAAAGAAGAAGTTTAATTTACATGAAATATTTAAATGAATATTTTTGTCTCATTCTTGTCAACCGCAATTGTACTCATCATTTGAAAGTACACTCTGCAACATTAGGCTTTATTGGATCACAAAACTCACAGTCCATACCAAATCGAAGTTTAAGAGTCAAGGACCAGATAACTTTTTGGATCGGCTAAAAACTCTGTTGCTGTGGAGGTCCACCTGTCGGTAGGGAGGGCAACACAAGATGGCTTGGATAAGTAATTGGCAGTTTTGAATCTTATCTGTTCAGTGGACAAGGGGGTTTTGTACCGTGGCTCAGGCATTCTCACTATAACTTTAAACCTTTACAAAACAAGTATGGCCTTACTGGTTCAGCAATTAACGACCCAATAGATTTGTTAACATCTTTGGCTTCTCTGATTCTGCTTCACTGCTGCAGTGAGTAATTGCTGTGGATGCGTTTCGGCTTAGGTTCCTAACCCACCAGTTCTTCAAGAGGAGGCCATGCTTGATGTATTGCCGTTGTCATACAGCTTTCTCTTAATACAGTGCCTACATATTGTACGGGGTTTATTTACCACCCTTCTACCGATATCAGTGTATTTGACAGGGAAGCCAAAATGAAATTACATGGGGTTTAATCTTATTCCTCTCCTCTAGTATCAGCAAATTATTTTTTACTGTGACTGCACCAGTATTTAGCAAATTATCAAATTATTAATGTTGAAAGTAAAAGTAGCAGTGAAGCTGTATTTCACACTATAGTGGTTAAACTTGGCAATTGAGCCACAATCCACCTCCGTCATCGTATTTATGGAAAGTCTCTTCTCATTTAAGATTAAAACCTCTTGTGAATGTTCCGCTGCAGGGTGAGCCTACCAAAAGTGTGGTGTTCTTGATCTCCTACTGGGGAGAGCAAATCGGCCAGAAGGTGAAGAAAATATGTGACTGGTAAATATTGCACAACATTCTATATAACAACTTCAAATTTATTTTATTTTTAAATCTGTTAGCTTGTCTTAGAAGTGGTTAGCTGTGGATAATATATGTTTTTCCTCCATAGCTACCATTGTCACTTGTATCCATATCCCAGTAGCAATGAGGAGAGGAATGATGTTGTGGAAGGACTAAGAATTCGCATTCAGGACCTACACACAGTATGTTGTATATTTTTAAAAATAATCATATTATGCAGATGTTTAAGCGGTGACAGAAATAATAACTCACTTAAAGTTTATATGAGATTTATCTTTTATCTCCATGAAGAATTACAGTAAAAAAAGAATTATAGCTATTATGGCCTTTCCTGATATCTTCTCTCACCCTGCTTTCGGTGTATAGGAGTAAAACATTGTTCAAAGCATGGTTAGGAAAATGTTATGTTCAGGGACTTGTATCACTCTAGTATGGATTTATCTTTTGAAACTATGTATTAACTGAAAAGTTAAATATTAATGAAGAACAACTTCAAATTCATGATAGGTTTCCATTCAGATTAACCCAGCCCGTGCACTCAGTCGGCCAAGTTTCTGTCAGGGACAGTTCCCTGTGAATCATTCAGTAGCTTAAGCCAACTGTGAGAGATAAGTCAACGTAACCCCTGTAGCACATCATCAGCATGAGATTTTACTTGAAAGTTAAACTCTTTGATGCTTTTTTTTTCTCCATGCCTTCTGTTTTCTTGACTATTTGCCTTGTCTCTTTCATAGTTAGAATCCTTCTTTTGAAAATGTTAATTATTATTTATCCGTCAATGTTTGACACATTCTTGCAAATATTAAAGAAAATGTCAGGTTTTTCAAACTTAACCTTCTGTTCTTGATTATCCACTAATATTATTTAACACTTGATAATTCAGGCTTCTTTCTCTGTGTCTATTGTGTCAGGTGCTTCATCGGACAGAGGACTACCTGAAACAGGTTCTTATTAAGGCTTCAGAATCCGTCTACACATGGGTCATCCAAGTCAAGAAGATGAAGGCCATCTATTATATTTTGAACCTGTGTAGTTTTGATGTTACTAACAAGTGTTTAATCGCTGAGGTGTGGTGTCCTGTCAATGACATTCCTACCCTGAGGAGGGCCCTGGAAGAAGGATCGGTGAGTAAGCTCATAATTATGTTGCTCTATTTGGCACTGGCCTCACTGCACTTTACTCAGATAGCTAGTTCCTGGATTGGGGTATTCATAGGATAAATGCTACTTCTGCATAAAAATAATAATTCTGTATTTCCCTCTTTGCTTTATGTACATTGCATCCGGAAAGTATTCAAGCACTTCACTTTTACCACATTTTGTTACAGCCTTTTTCCAAAATTGATATCATTTTATTTCCTCCAAATACTAAACACAATTCCTAAAAAAGACAAGCGAAAAAAGTTTATTTTTAATAAATTTACAAAAATTTCAAACAAAAGAATGCTTGGTACACCTATTTTTGGGCATTTTCTCCCATTCTTCTTTGCAGGACCACTCAAGCGCCATCAGGTTGGTTGGGGAGCGTCGCTGCACAGCCATTTTCAGATCTCTCCAGAGATGTTCAATCGGGTTCAAGTCTGAGCTTTGGCTAGGCCAATAAAAGACATTCACAGAGTTGTCCCGTAGCCACTCCTTTGGTTTCTTGGCTGTGTGCTTAGGGTCGCCGTCCAGTTGGAAGATGAACCTTCGCCCCAGTCTGAGATCCAAAGCGCTCTGGAGCAGGTTTTCATCAAGGATGTCTCTGTAGATTACTGCATTCATCTTTCCCTCGATCCTGACTAGTCTCCCAGTTCCTGCCACCT